>CM065386.1:29762500-30037500 GCA_033060915.1 Euryodendron excelsum
GATAGACAAGATATATTAGAAGTTACCATTAGTAAGCATCTTGAGGAAGAGAATGAAGAGTTGGCCTTGAGTACTGATTTGCATGAAACTGTTGCAGCATTGAATGATTTTTTGAAGTTACAGCAGTCAGGTAACGTTCCTTATGTTATGTTATCGATTTCTAACAAGAGACCTTTACCCTCTGTTTTGCAGGGCCCCATTCTAGATTTGAAGCCTCTTCCCAGTCACCTCAAGTAAGTGTTCCTTGGAGATGAAGGAACGTTATCAATGATCATCTCTAGTAAACTTGTGCGTTGTAAGAAGAAAAACTTATGCAGGTCCTAAAGGAGCATAAGACGGCTATTGGTTGGACAATTATGGATATTAAAGGAATTAGCCAGTCTACATGCATGCATCGTATCTTACTTGAAGAGGGAGCAAAACCTTCCCGTCAACCGCAAAAAAGATTGAACCCGCCCATGATGGAAGTAGTAAAGAAGGAGATCCTTAAACTTCTTGAAGTTGGAATGATTTATCCTATTTCGGATAGCAATTTGGTTAGCCCAATTGAAGTGGTTCCTAAAAAGACTGGAATAACTGTTGTGAAAAACCATAATGATGAGTTAGTGCCTACCCATGTTCAGAATGGGTGGCGGGTCTGTATAGATTGTAGAAAATTAAATGCTGTAACCCGCAATGACTACTTCCCTTTACCTGTTATTGATCAAATGCTTGAAAGGTTAGCTTGTCATTCTTACTATTGTTTTCTTGATGGTTTTTTTCAGTTATTTTCAGATTACAATTGCTTCAGAGGATCAAGAAAAAACAACTTTTACATGCCTATTCGGGACTTTTGCATATCGTCGCATGCCCTTTGGCCTTTGCAACGCCCCCGCCACTTTTCAAAGGTGTATGGTTAGCATATTTTCAGATTATATTGAACATATCATAGAAGTTTTTATGAATGATTTCACAATTTATGGAGACTCCTTTGATAATTGTTTGCATAACCTTACACTTGTCCTTCAAAGATGCATAGAAACTAACCTTGTGTTAAATTCTGAAAAATGTTATTTTATGGTTGAACAAGATATAGTTTTAGTCATATTGTTTCATCTAGGGAAATTGAGGTAGACAAAGTTAAAGTTGACATTATCCAATCTTTACCTTATCCCACTAGTGTGTGGGAAGTTCGTTATTTTCTTGGACATGCAGGATTTTACCGAAGATTCATCAAGAACTTGTCCAAAATAGCACTACCCCTATGCAAATTGCTACAAAAGGATGTGGTTTTTGAGTTCGACGGAGCATGTAAAAAGGTGTTTGATAGGTTGAAGGAACTGTTGACTTCAACCCTAGTTATCCAACCCCCTGACTGGAGCGTTCCTTTCGAGATAATATGCGACGCAAATGATTATGCAATAGGTGCTGTCTTGGGTCAAAGAGTTGGAAAAGTATCTCATGCCATTTATTATGCTTCCAGAACTTTGAATGATGCTTAGAGAAATTATACTACTACTGAAAAAGAGCTTTTAGTTGTTGTTTTTGCTTTAGAAAAGTTTCGATCTTATTTACTTGGCACTAAAGTCATTATTTACTCTGATCAAGTAGCTCTTCGTTATTTAATGATGAAAAAAGAGGCAAAACCAAGATTAATTAGATGGACACTTCTCTTAAGTGAATTTGATTTGGAGATCAAAGACAAAAGCGGGACAAAAAATCGTGTCGCCAATCATTTAAGTTGTTTAGCTCATGTCGAGGATGAACTTCATTTGCAGGAAACATTCCCTAGTGAGCAATTGTTCTCCGTGAGTGTGACATTACCTTGGTATGCAAATATTATAAATTATTTGGTTACTAACATACTACCTACTGGTTTGTCTAAGGCTCAAAGAGATAAGATCAAGAGTAATGCCAAATATTATGTGTGGGATGACCTATACTTACGGAAGGATTGTGCGGATCAAGTGATCAGAAGGTGCATTCCTGAAAATGAAATTATTTCTATTCTTACCTTTTGTCATTCCTATGCTTGTGGAGGTCACTTTGGAGCTAAGAGAATGGCGAGAAAAGTACTAGAATGTGGTTTCTATTGGCCATCTCTATTTCGAGATTCATATTCTTTTTATAAGTCATGCGATCCTTGTCAAAAGACAGGTAATATATCCCAAAGGAATGAGATGCCATAAACTCCCATGGTATTTTGTGAAATTTTTTATATTTGGGGCATTGATTTCATGGGACCGTTCCCTGTATCTTTCGATTATGTTTATATTTTGCTTACTGTTGATTATGTCTCGAAATGGGTGGAAGCTAAAGCCACTAGGACTGACGATTCTAAAGTTGTTACAGATTTTATCAAGTCTAACATACTCTCCAGGTTTGGAATTCCAAGAGCTCTAATAAGTGATCGAAGCACTTACTTTTGCAATCGAACTGTGGCGACTTTGCTCAGAAAGTACCATGTGACACATAAGATGTCAACTTCATATCATCCACAAACTAGTGGACAAGCTGAAGTGTCAAATCAAGAGATAAAGTCCATCATTAAAAAGACAGTCAATCCAAGTAGAAAAGACTAGAGTTTGCGCTTAGATGATACTTTGTAGGCGTACAGGACTACATATAAGACGCTCATTGGTATGTCACCTTATCGATTGGTATTTGGGAAACCATGCCACCTTCCAGTTGAGTTAGAACACAGAGCTTATTAGGCTATCAAGAGTTTCAACATGAAGATGGATGAAAGTGGAGAACATAGTAAATTGCAACTTCAAGAGTTAGAGAAAATTCGCAATGATGCCTATGAGAGTGAAAGGATTTATAAGGAAAAGACAAAGGCTTTTCATGACAAAATGATCTCTAGGAAAGAGTTTCAAGTTGGTCAAAAAGTCCTTCTATACTAGTCACAGCATCGTTTATTTCCGGGTAAGTTGCGTTCTCGTTGGATTAGACCTTTTGTCGTTACTAATATTTTTCCACATGGTGTAGTTGAAATTCAAAGCTTAGCCACTTCAAAAGTGTTTAAGGTGAATGGCCATCGACTTAAGCAATTCTATGAAGGTTTCCAAGTAGAGAATGTGTAGAAACTAGACCTTGAGGACCCGATTTATACGGATTGAAGAAGGAAGCATTGAGTCAAGCCTACGACAATAAACAAAGGCACTACTTGGGAGGCAACCCTAGGGAAGTTCGTTTTTCTTTTCTTATTTTCGAATTTATATATTGGTTATCTCTTTCCTTTCTATGCATTTCACTTTACATTAGGGACAATGTAAGTTTTAAGTGTAGGGGAGGGGATTTAGGTTGTGTTTTCATATTTTAATTTGTTTTGACAAAAAAAATTCATATTTTAATTTGTTTTGAAAAAAAAAACATTTTTTGTTTTTGTTTTTGTTTTTGTGGTTTTCAACGATTTTTGGTTGTGTATGTCATAAGCAAGATTCAATTAAGCTTGAAGAATTCATAATATGATTGAATAAGTAATCTTCCAACTTAGAATTAATTAGTCTAGTTATTTTACTTGAGATTGGAGTGACTAGATTTGGTAGACCAAAGCCGGTGAGATTTTGAGCCTTCAGACTGACACATCCAAATCAGTTACTATTTTCTTTCATGTGAGACATTCTTCCATAGATTTGTTTCTCTAGAACTTGCCTTGATTCTCTTCGAGGTCATATTGACACATGCATGCATGAACATGATTAAGGTCATCTTTGTTATAAGCTACATAAGTCAAATAGCCTACTTTGTAATTAATTTTTCCCTTTGTGAACCCCTTTGAGCTGTATGTGTTATTTTTTTGTTATTGTAAACCCATATTACAAGTTTTAAACCCAAAAAAAAATAATGCCTTTACCCAAGCCGTAGAGCTAGTGGAGCATTGTTTATCATTTTGATACTATGGGTGTGCGAGAAATAAGTGTGGGGGTGTCCGGATTTGTGGTAGGGCTATGGCTGGTAAAATGGAATATGTTTTCATTCTCAATTTGTGAGTTCCATTATTGATGTAATTTTTAAAAAAAAGGAAAAAAATAAAAAAAACAAAGAAAAAGGAAGAAAGGAAGTGATAGAGGAAATTATTTTTAATGTTACAAACTGTCCATGTTCATAATCCCTCCTATGATTTTAAGAAATGGGTCTATTTATATGGGATATATACAAAAACAGAGGCTATTGAATGGAATGATTGGTTTTACATGTTTTATATATTCGAACTTGAGGAAGATTCATCTTTGCTCCACTAGTTTCAATGGCTTTTGAACTACAGTCCCAAATATTTCACACCTTGATCCTAAACCCCATTATAACCCTTGAAAAGTCCTTATGATTTGGGTTATGTATGTGGTCCTAGTGGTGGAGAATGAGAAGAAATGCAACCATATGGTAGATCATTTCCATTGGAATGAATTTAAGCGATACGCGTACCCTTTAAACACATGAAAGCTAAGTGTTTATTTCCGTGAGGGTTTGCATATTCAGTTTACTCCATCTTTGAGTGGGAATTGCTTGCTAAGTAATTGTGAGTTGTTTAAGAATGTTTGATCATGATATGTTATGAGTTTTGAAGAGCTTGGTTGTTCTTTATTGTAACATTGGTGTTTTTGGGAAAGTGAATTTGAGTTTTGCCTGAGGACGAGCAAAAGTTAAGTGTGAAGGAATTTGATGAGAATGCAAATGTCATATTTTTCTCCCTTAATGTTTAATCTTTTACACGTAATTGGTGCATAAATATACTCATTATTCTTATATTTTGATTTAGGGTGCTATGGAACGCCAAGGAAGAGAATCTTAGCTTAAAAGGGACAAATTCGTGCTAAATTTGAAGCAGCGTTCGAAGAGTGTTCGAACGGTCCAAAAGGGCTTTCGAACGGTTACATATGCATTCGAACAGGTCAAATGGATTCACGTTAAATTTAGGTTCGAAGTGTGTTCGAAGAATACAAAGAGCAATTTTCCCATTCAAAGTGCGTTCAACACACCGTTCGAATAGTGGTCCAATGCATTCAAACGGTAGTAAGGGTGTTCGAATGGCTTGACACAGCTGCAGATTTTCATAGGCTTATAAAAGCTGGGATTGTTTTGTTTTTAAGGTTGGCATTTTTAATATTATTCTAGGAGGAAAAAGTAGCAAAAAATATACATTTATTTCTTCTGTAACTTCTTCTTTGGGTTTTCTTCATGGCCCCGCGTGGCTAAACTTTGAATCTTGGTCGAAGGAAACGAAAACCTCGGAATTAACAATAAACTGTGAGATCTAATTTGTTTTCATTATTCGATTTATACTTTGAATATCGGATGTTCTTCAGTGCCTATTTTCATGATTGTCTTGTTTAATCACTAGGAGGCCTACTAGTTTATTATTCATTGTAATCTATTGCTAAATTAGATATCAAATCTGTAATTGTTTGATTCCTCTGATTTGTGAAGCAACTGAGATTTAATGATTTGCTGCGGTAGGAATTATTATATCTTAGGAAGAACGTTCGACTAAATTAAATGCAACCGCTTGTGCTTATGTTGTTTAGTTTCATCTATCTCTCTAATTCTTTAGGCTGCTATTAGATTAAACCTTGAGTGCTTATCCTGGGTTGTTTAATAGTTAGGGTTAATGAGATCGCTTGTTTTCTAATTAACTACAACCAATGAGAGAGAGGAAAACAATTCCGACGGTGAATATTCAGTGTGTGATTGATATGCTTGCATCAATGATCAGTTATATAATTACGATGGTGGATGTTGACTTAGACCAAGGTTTGTTCTTTTAATTGATTTCAATATTTTAATCTGAATTGTTTCATAGTTTTTATTATTAAAATAGTTTTCATTATATCCAAAACTCCCCTCCTTGTTCACATAGCATAAAATTAGGCTAGACACTCTCCATGGGAACGATCCTTACTTGCACTACTACAAAATTATTTTTTGGGGTATAGGTTTTATTTTTGGGTGTCTGCGATAGCACACCACTTTGTGGATTGGGGCACCTTCACCTTTGCCAGTTTCTTGTGGGGGATGAGAGTAAGGACATCTGGGGTATGGGGGAGCTTGACGGGTTTTTGGCCATTTTTAATATGGTGGATTTATGAGTATTTGCATGTTCGCCGGCCAGAGGTAGTAGCTGCAGACACATTCCCGCGGGCCATGAGGTGGGCTAGACATCAAGTGGTCCAGCAGTCCTTACTTATAGACTTTGTCGCCCTTCGGGCTAACCTGGAGCTACTGAGACCCTGAGATGTGCCTTGAGCACCTTACCGTTGATCTTCTCAGTATGCTGGCACGAGGGATCTCATTCTTTTGTCCATGTCACAGGTCACCTTCCGGGGCCCTTTTTCATGAGAGACGTACTTGGGTGAGCGTCATTGGCGGCTATTACAAACCGACTTCCATGCTACTTTAGATCCTCACCAGTATATGTTCAAATTTTATTAAGCTGGGGTTGAGATTCCTTATGTAGTTGTGGTGCTTGGCGACTACTTCCTCCTTCCGTCTAGTGTGGACTACGAGGCTCATTTCAAGGCAAGGTCTATTGGCGCCTTTACTCAGCTGGATCTGGTAGTTGGAGGGCAGGTGGCTGGTCATAAGGTAGTCGAGTTATGGCGTCGAGCCCAGGGCTTTGTTTTCGATGAGGAGTACTTAGCAGCTTGCCAGCTAGGAGATCAGTATCGTGCAGAGGTGGAGGCTCTAAGTGCCCACATATCTTTGATGGAGGTCCATTGGGTATGATATTTGTGATTCATCTTTTATGTTCCTTATGCATCTCTTCCCTTCTAATACTAGATTTTCTTTCTTTCTATTTTCCTTGGTCAGGGCCCATATGATGTCGGAGCTTCTTCCAGCCAGCCCTCTCCTTATGTGCCGGATACTGGCGACTTTGACTTAAATGATGACCCCGCTCCTTGAGGCACCTTTTTCCTCCTACTAACATAGTTGTAGCTTTGTTAGATTGACATCATTGTTTATGTTTTGGGGCCGTGTGTTGGCCCTTGTAGATGATGATTGTATGATGATTCTATGTATATTATTACTTTTCTTTGCATAGGATGATGATTGGATTTTCTTTTTAGTCTTGCCTTGAATATATGCATGTTGAAACACAAAGAGCAGATGTGTAAACACAGGAATGCAGGAATCATAACATACATAAGGAATGGTGGGTGTGTACGAGTTTTAAACAGACGTGAAAAATGTGGGTGTATTGTCATATGTATTGGATTTAGACAAAGCACACAAATATACAAAATTTTACGAAACACGCCTAGAGGTAGGCTAAAAAAAATTTCTTTTTTTAGGTTTAACCGAGTATTCACCGAGAGCTGGTCATTTTGGACTTTTGCTCTTTCCTCGAGGATTCCCTTCTTTGTTATGCCCTTTTCTTGTCATAATGAGATAGTAGTTGCCCCCCCTCTCAGGGTTTCCATTTCTGGACCCATCTCTCTTTTCTCTTATCCAAACAGGGAAGAATCTGTAACTCGCTCGATTTCCTCTCAGGGATTTCATATTTGGACTAGTAAACTCTCCAGGCAACCCCTAAAGTTGCCTTTGACAAAGAAGCTAGTAGTTTCCATCCTCAATCCGAGAAGGCTTTTCTTTGGACCGTAATGTAGGCTCCGCTAAGGGTAAGAAATGAAGGGTATGCAGGCCCAAATAGTTTCTCTGGCGGAGGTGATAAGAATCAAGACCACCTTGACTAAGCTTCTGGTATTCTGTTCACCCTCCTCTCTTTTTTTTTTTTTTTAGAGGTTGCTATTTTCTTTTGAACTTGTTTAGACTACGTAATCTTCCCTAATCTGAGGGGACTTTGCCTTAGGTTGTATTGTGGCTAGGTTATGGGGCTTTCGAAAGGAAGGGTATTGAAGGCCCAAAGTGCTTCTCTTTTCCTGGGTTTAACATAGACTGGTGATCACTTTTTCAACGCTTCTTCTTTTTTGGGTCTTTTCCTTGTCATGTTTCTCTTTCGAATTTTTACCCATATAGAGTTCATTGTCTTTCCTGGTTTTGCCCCAGCACTACTATTTGCAATTGATTTCTTGGGGTGTCTCATCTCCTTTTTTTTTTTTTTAATCATGTTGTTTCTCCCTTTCTTTAAATGTAAGAGGAGGCTTTCCTTTACCTTAGTTTATTCCCTTCACTCCTTTTCTTTCCAATTCTACTTTTGCCCATTGTGGGCGGTGATCACCTAGTCAGGTTTGTCAAAGGAATGTAATTTAGCTCAAAATTGTAAGCACCCCATTTTTGACCGCTCGGCAGTCTACACTCCGTCCAGACTTGTTTTCAAGTCATTGTGGGCATATTCCAATCGAAACCAATTCTCTAGGTTCAAATTCCATCTTTCCATCGCTTTACGGGCCTGTCAGGCCCAAATCGAGAGAAAATGACCAAAATGCCCTTAGGGGCATTGTCCTTTCTTATTCCAATTCCAATCCCTCTCTCGAGACAGTTTATTCCTCGAGACGGTCCGAGTAGCAAAACTACTCACAGAACCGTTGGAGTAGCGAAAATACTCACAAAACCGTCAGAGTGGCGGAAACACTCACAATCCAGGCATGTCTACTCGGAGACGGTAAGACCCCTTTCCAATCCCTCTCTCGAGACAGTTTATTCCTCGAGACGGTTCCAATCCAGGCACGCCTCTTCGGAGACGGTAAGACCCCTTTCCAATCCCTCTCTCGAGACAGTTTATTCCTCGAGACGGTCCGAGTAGCAAAAATACTCACAAAACCGTTAGAGTAGCGAAAATACTCAATAGAACCGTTAGAGTAATGGAAATACTCACAGAACCGTTAGAGTAGCGGAAATACTCACAGAACCGTTAGAGTAGCGGAAATACTCATAGAACTGTTAGAGTAGTGGAAATACTCACAAATCATCAACCCCGTCCGAGTAACGGAAATACTCACACCGTTAGAGTGACGGAAACACTCAAAACCTAGGTCAACACCAGTGGCTGTTAGCCCACTTCGGTGAAAAATGACCAAATTACCCTTAGGACCTTTTTCGAGACTTTTTGGTCAAGATGACCATTTTGCCCCTAGGCATCCGAATGCCCCGGGAACCACACCGGCTTTGGGTATCAAACCGGTAATGACCTGAGAATACTTTTTATAGTGTTCTCAACCTTCCTTTACCTTTCCGGACCATTCCGAGTCAGTTCCGGCAAACCCGGTACAAAATGACCGTTTTGCCCCTAGAGGGCCGGTCTCCTTCTTCGACCACACCGGCTTTGGGTATCAAACCGGTAATGACCCAAGAATACTTTTTATAGTGTTCTCAACCTCCCCTTACCTTTCTGGATCATTCCGAGTCAGCTCCGGCAAACCCGGTACAAAATGACTGTTTTGCCCCTAGTGGGTCGGTCTCCTTTTCCGACCACGCCGGCTCTGGGAATCAAACTGGAAACCTCTAGGAACATTCTAAATAATGTTTCCAGATCCCAAGTCTTCTTCCGGGACAATCCGAGTCTGTCCCGGCAGTTTTCCGGTCCGATTGACCATTTTGCCCCTAAAGGCTCAATCGACCTTTCCGACACATCTTATCTTCATTTTTCAAGTCAAATACCTCCAGGACACTATTTTAAGTGTTCCTGCTCCTTTCCGGCCTTCCGGGTCATCCCCGGCTCCTTCAAATCATTCCCGAATTTTCTGGAGTCACTCCTAGTGAAGCCAGGTTAAAGTTTACATGGTAGTCACTAGTACAGGCGCCCAAATCTAGTCAAAGATACGTTGCTTGCCGACCTTAATTGTTTCCTAAATGGCTAGCGCCACTAGTAGTGGCGCCAAGCCAAAAAATGGCCTGGTGCCACTACTAGTGGCGCCAGTGTATAATTTGGCCTAGCGCCACTGCAACAGGCGCCAGGTTTGTCCTCCCTCTATAAATACAGAGCCTCGTTTAACGTGAAAGGGGTCTGCAAACTTAACCTAGAAATCACACAATTCGATATACAGAGCTCGAGCACTCCCTAAACCCTAGCCTCCCTAGGTTTTCCCAAACCCTAGCCACCCTACACTAAACCCTAGCCTCCTATACATCCCTATACACCTCTATACACTCATACACTAGCCTTCAACCCACCTTCAAAGACTTGAAGAGCTGTCATCTAAAGCTTGAAGACAACTCTTGAAGACTGAAGGTGAAGATCAAGACAAAGACCGAAGACCGAAGACAGCACGGCGCGCAAAATAAATAAGACATACGGTAGGCTCCCTATTTAAATTTCCGCACTTCCCCCCTCTCTCTTCTCTCTCCAACCCACTTGGGTTTTCTCTATTTTAATCCCCCATCTCTTTCCCCCCCCCCCCCCCCCCCTCCCTTTCTTTGCATGCTTGAAACAAGGGGTCTCCTGGTCCATGTGTAGGATTAGACTATTGGAGAGTCACCGTGTCGGGGGCTTTCTTCTAGTCTAACCAAAGACCACGTGGGTCCGGCCCCCTTGATTATGTGGTGAAGCCTTAACCTTGTATGTTCACAACCCCAAATTGCATTGTGCATATCATAATCTTGCATCTTCCAAAATTCGTTTTCAAAGTTGTTTTCAAAATTGTTTTCAAACTTGTTTTCAAAATTGCATCAAAATCTCCTTTTCAAAAACTTGTTTTCAAAACCACAATTCTAGGGTGATTCTAGCCTTTCCATGGCAAGGGTTGCTTTAGGAAAGTGTCATATTAAAAGTGACATTTTGGTCTATATTTTCAAACCTTATTTTCAAAACCGCTTTCCTAAAGTGGTTCTAGCCCTCTTATGGTTAGAATCGCTTTAAGAAAGTGAGACATTTTCATACTTTCCAAAAACTCTCTCTTCAGAAATTTCCTCCTAAAAATCTCTTTTTCAACATACTTTCCTAAAGCTCTTCTTTCCAAAATTGTTTTCAAAAACTCCCTTCCAAAATCTATGTTTCAAAACCTCATTTTTCAACTCCTTTCCAAAACGCTCTCTTCAAAATCCACTTTCCAAAAACACTCCCTAAAGATCTTTCTAAAAACTCTCTTCCCAAATCTTCCTTCTAGAAACTCTTCTCTAGGGTTTCCCTTCTAAAACTTATTTCCAAAAAACACACTTTCCAAAACTCCTTCTCTTTAAAATCTTTTTCTAAAAACTCTCTCCAAAAATCTTTCCAAAAACTCCTCCCTAGGATTCCCTTCTAGAAAACCTTCGTTTCCAAAAACTCACTTTCCAAAAATCCTCTTTTCTTAGAGCCCAAATCAAGCCCTAGAACCCACAATTAGGAAACCCTAGTTTTCTTTCCAAAAATATGATTTTCAAACTTTGCCCTAAACCTAAGTTTCCAAACTCTTTTGTTTTCTACATCAAAACTATCCTTGTTTCCAAAACCTATTTCCTAAGTCAAAACTACGATTTTCCAAAACTAGGGTTTCTAGAATTTCTCTTTCCAAATCCATGCCAAATTCTATCTTCCCTTTAGGAAACCAAATCAAATCTCCCCATTTAGGAAACTAGATCCTGTCCTCCGTTTTTAGAAACAAAATCAAATCTTTTCTTTTAGAAACTAAATCCAACCCCTTCCAAATCCAAATATTTCCTAATTCAAATCCTTCCTAAATCTTAAGTTTCCTAAACTTGAACATAAAAATCTTTCCTAAATTTTAAAACTCAACTTTCAAATCTTTCCTAATTCAACCCCTTTTCCAAATCTTACTTTTTAAATTCAAGCTTTTAAACCTTTCCTAAATTCAAACCTTTCTTAATTTTCAAGATTTTCTAAAACTCTAAAATTTTCTAAAATCTTAAATCTTTCTAAACTCTAAAACTTTCTAAATCCTAAACTTTCCAAATTTCAAATCTTTCTAAAATTCTAAGCTTCCTAAATTCAAAACTTTCTAAATTTGAAACTTTCTTAAGTTGAATCTTTCTAAACCTAAAACTTTCTAAATTCTAAGCTCTCTTAAACTTCAAATCTTTCCAAAACTAAGACTTTTCTAAACTCAAAACTTTCTTAATTTAAGACTTTCTTAAGTTGAAACTTTCTTAATTCAAACATTTCCTAAATTGAAAACTTTCCTACTTTCAAAACTTCCCTATTTCAAAACTTTCTAAACTCAAAACTTTCCAATTTTCAAAACTTTCCTAAACCTAAAACTTTCCTAAATTCAAAACTTTCATAATTTCAAACTTTCCAAAAATGACACTTTCCTAATTCGAAACTTTCCTAATCTAAATTTTTCCTAAATTTCAGGTTTCCAAATCTTTCAAAATCTTCCAAATCTAACATTCCAATCCAATCTTTCTTAATCTCAAGTCTATCCTAGGTCTCCTACCTTTCCTAAGTCTAGGTTTCCTAAACCTCCTTCTTCCCAAAACCAAGTCTTTCCAAAATTAATCTTTCCAAAGCAAGTCCAATCCTCTCCATTCCAATTTCAAATCTCCTTTTCTAATTTCAAATCAAATTCAATGTCCAATTCAAGTTCCTTCTTCAAATCCACTCTTCTATTTTCAATCAGACTCTTGTCCGAACTACGACTGACCTGATTCCCCCAAAGGGATACGTAGGCAACCTTCATAGGTGCGGTCACCATACTTTTCAAACTTTCAATTCCACCCTCATGGGTGCGGTTTTCAAATCTTTCCAAATCTCAAATTTCAATCTATTTTCAAAGTTTCAATTTCAAATTTCAATTTTCAAATTGCTACTTTCAATTTCCAAAACTTTTCAAATCTCTTTCACGTCAAATCAATTCTTCTTTTCAAATTCCTTTCTAAATCTATTTTTCAATTTTCTTAACTTGTACTTGCATATCATGCATCATGTTAGTTCTCAAACATTGTTTTTCTAAAGTGGATAGGATTGGACATGGGTTAATTAAAGACTCTCATAGGTAAATCTAGGGTAGATTGACATGTAGGTACCGAAAGGGCGGGGTAGGGTGATAGCTTAGTGCGTCTTCCCTACACATAACCAACCTCCGAACCTAGGATCACTGATTTCAAAGACCAAAAGGAGTTATTTTTCTAAAAAAGGGCTAAATATTTTCCAAAGGTTGCCAAACAACCTGTTTTCCTAAAAACCCTCCCTCGAGGAGATATTTTCAAAATCGTTTTCCAAAACCCTAAGTGTAGTCTTCGGATTATGCTTAGTTTTTAGGTGACCTAACTCACCTTAATCAAGTTAGGTGGCGACTCCGAATCTTTTTCAAAAGCCCTTTATTCAAACCTGTTTCAATTCAAACCTAGTCGCACTCATTCTTTTAGGAGGGTGAGTTCTAACGAGAGAGTACAGCATTTTTCCCACTTGGGTGAGTATTCCTTGAGTGTGAAAAATCTGGGCGCGACAAAAATGAATTTTTCAAGGGGATTCTTTTAATTGTATGGTAGAAAAATAGATGGCCTCTCTTCCTTTCAGACAACATTGCTTAGTCCATGAAGTTCAGTCCTAGAGCTTTAGTGTCATCCTTTGAGATAAGTAAATGTTAGTTTAAATGTTCCGTTACTCATACCTGCCCCAGTGTAGGGGGTGGTTCCTAGTTAGGGTGTTTGAATAAAAACCACTTGCGGCTCGAGTGGACTGTTCAAAGGAGTTGCTTTGCTGTTTAGGGAATTTTGAAATGATGGCTTCTCTTCCTTTTGAAGGTCTAACTGCCAACTGCTTTGTCATGGCATCCTCCAAGTGCCACCTTTTTTTGCAATCCACTCTCTACCTTTTCTTTCTTCAGTGTTTCCTCTCTTTGGATTGAAAATGGTCCCCACTGGTGAGGATGCGCATACTATCCCCCTTTTCGAGTCAAGGCATAATAATGAAAGGGAAAACTTCCAAGAAAAGACAAACATCGAAGATGAGAAATGTAATCTTCAAATTCTTTTTCTTTCATTTCAAAGTTTTTGTGTACATGACAAACTCTTGATGAACAAAAAGTAGAAAGTAGAATTAACAAAACATGATTAACGGGAAAGTAAAGGCCAAGTTTGATAAAAAGAACATCCATTTGATAGTCATTTCCTCAGGTGGGCTTTGGGACCACGCCTGCTTCCTTCATGCTCCATCCGCCAACTTCTTCACTTGGTTGTGCTGGATAGATTGACGCACTGACTGCGGAATGGTAGAGGTGGGCAGTCATAGTGCAATCGGGGATGCCTTCTTTTCATTTCCCTTCTCCATTTGGGTCATTAAGATCACACACTTCATCTTGGGAACTCTGATGGTCTTCCTTCAGTTGGTTGATTTTCTCGTGCTTGACTTCTGTAACTTCTAGGCTTTCCCCCAGGACTTGCAGTGGCTTTTCTTTGATTTTCTCCTTTTTAGCTTCCTCTTTGTCGATTTCAGCGAACAGGCTATCCAGATCACCTTCATTGAATTCGAACGGTGGGTTTCATATTCTTGGCTCATCGGTGCACCAACCCATATCCTTATAATTGAAAAGATCCTATTTTAGGCGGTTCTCTGCCTCATCATACCTGGGGCGCAGGAATTCTTCTCCCCAACAATCGACAGGCACAGTCTTAGTGAGAATGTCTTCCATAGGCTTTTCCATAGGCCAGTCAAGGGCGTCTTGCTCTCCACTTGCATTGTAAAGATAGATAGGGCATGGCGAGAGCTCCTCTTCCTAGTCACTTTCTTCCTCCGTGTCTGACTCTCCTTTGAGATATTCCGCAGCTATGATGTTGTCTAAGTCTGCCTCCCCCTCTTTAATGATGTTGACAGCATGATCCGGTAAGGGATTTGTCGTGACATTAAGTGCGGGGGCTGGTTTTGCTTCTTGGGTGCTGATGACTTTGTTGTCAATAAGGTCTTAGATTTTATGCTTCAAAGAAAATCAGGACTCTGTGTCATGTCTCTATCCTCCAAAATGATATTCACAGGCAAGAGCAGGATTGAAAGTTGGAGGCAACAGGCTTGGCAACAGTCGCGGCGGTATAGGGCTCAGGTGCTTAGCTTTGAGGAGTTCATGGTAAGCCTATGTTTGAGTACATGCTAGGCGATTAAATTCTCGGTTCCGCCGGTTGTTTCTGTTAGGGTTGAGGTACAATTAGGCTACGACAAGCCCAGGAGCAAGTGCTTGGACAATAGCGACAAGAATGTTAACGATAGGAGCAGGTGGTTGCGGTTGAGCTTGATATTATGGATAGTATGGCTACTGCTGTGTTGGCAGGATGGCAAATACCTCTCCCTCTTTCTTGCTAGTGCCTCGAGTGGTTGCTACCTTCTTTGTCGCATTTGCAAACCCCTCACCTGTCTTAGCGTAAGGATCCGTGATTGTACAAGTTTTTAATCAATTCTCAATCATTTCCCCTTGCATTATCAGCTCATAGAAACTCTTCCCAATACTCAAGCATAAGTATTCATAATACAGGCCTTGGAAAGTGTTCACAAACAGCTGTACATACTCTGTTTCTACTAGCGAGGGTTTGACTCGAGCAGCTGCCTCCCTCCATCGTAGAGCGTAGCTTTTGAAGCTTTTTTTTCTCCCCTCGGGTCATCATCATCAAGGCACACCTATCCATGGTGAGGTCACTATTGTGTCGGTATTGGGATCGGAAGGTCGTGACCAACTTATTCCAGGTTGTTATCTTCCTCAGGTCCAAACAAGCGAACCATTATAAGGCGGGCCCGGTCAGGCTATGTTGAAATAGCTGCATCAGGAGTTTGGGGTCATTCCCATGACCGCTTAACATGCCTGCATATAGTCTCAGATGAGCCACGGGATCCCACTTCCATCATACTTTTGGAAATCGGGCATCTTGAATTTGGGTGGCCTTGGATGATCGAGAAAGAAGCATAATTCATCATAAGATTGTCCCACTGCAGGCATCATGACCCTGTAGGCTGCTTATGGATTCTTTTAATCCTTATATCTTGAGATCGAGGGGATTCGGGTTTTCTTTCTTTGATGTAGCAATCAACAGGATGGTTTTAAGGTTATCTTCCTCCCCTCCCTCGATTTTTATTGCTTTGGGGAGTTCCTTGCTCTTCCCGGTATTATCAGTTCGCAGAACGACGCTTGGCGAGGTAGCTTCAATTTCTTTGGGGTGAGGCGTTGTGGCTGAAGGATTCATGGCGGGGCCTTTGAAGGCTATATGTTATACAAGCTTGAATATCTCGTGTATTTTTGCCTTCATCTCATTCACTTCCTCCCGTGTCACCGAGTTGTTCTATTAATCGGGAGTACTGCCTTCGCTTGTCATTTGAGCTGCTCGTTGTCAGGTAAGGACTAGTGTTCAGAGTACAGAAGGCACTCATGTTCCTCTCTTTCCTTTCTTGGGAGCAATGATGACCTAAGATGCAAGTAGTCTCACTAAAAACTATTGCTAGTCTTTTGTGAGGTGAGAGAGGGATAAAAATAAGGAAAAACAAGAAAGGGATCACGTGTTAGATTCTAAATTAAGAAAGAGTTTATGCAATGCATGACCTAAGGATGCCCCTGCCCGTTGAGGGGAACTAAGCATGATGCTTTGGCTCAAGTTTTGGAGATAGGGCACTACCCCTATTATCCAATACCATACTTGCACATGTAATCATCCATTCATACATTCATTCATTCACCAGAAATAACAATTTTATTGAGATGAATTCCCCTTGTACATGAAATTTTTCAAAAATACATTAAAGTGGGGAGGGGGAACATCTTCTTTGGTATTTCCGCCTATTTTATCTTTACATTTAAGATCCTAAACTACTCTTGAGTGGTGAGAGACCTTGATTTTGAATTGCTCCTTTGTCTTCTTGGCGACCCTATCTCCATGAGCGAAGAGGGATTAAGGCCCATCTTTATGATATGACTTTGATGCATGCCATGAATCCTTAGGGTCTCTTGGTACCCTTAGGAGTTTTGGTTAGCGTAATTTGAGTGAGAAGGTCTTTGGACCGTTCTCCAAAGGTTAATTAGATGTATGAAGATACAGTGACTTGAGTTACTTTAGAAACTCTTATCTTGAAATGAATTCCGATTCATAAGCAGTTATGATGCGAAAGAATATATATATATATATATATAACATAATGACAAAAATTAAGTAGCATAACAACATGAATTGAACAGAAAATAAAGGAAAATAAAGCGATCGCCCTTTCCTCCTTGGTTTTGAAATTGACGCGCGTGTCCTAAATCCAATAGAGGTTCGGCTATGCATGGGGTGCTACATGAGCATGAGGTTAGGGTTTACTAATGTTTCCTAAAAAGCTCTATTCCTGAACCTTTAAACCTCTGGCGTCCTCCCCTGAAAGGGTGAACTCCATTTTTGGTTAGTGGTTCGAGCGGGGGAACTATCAAGAGACCGTAGACTGAGAAACTGACACAGCATCCGTTCACAGTCAATATACTATTCCCCCTTCTATCTAGAAAGGTAGTAACCAGGTAATATATGCAAAATGCAAATGCAAGTGAGCACGCCAGGTGTGTGTGGAGTTTTTGAAAATGGAAGAAAGGACCTAACAACACACATCACATCCAGTTTATTCATCACATGCATGACAGTTAGTTATGACATAAAATAAAATGTGAACAAAGGTCCACCTACAAAAGAAAATGCAAGGAGTTAGTAACTTTTCAAAAAACTCAATGCAAGATAAAATGAATAATTAATTCAAGATCATGAATGTAAGCAATGAATGCAAGCGATGACATTTGTTTGAAAACCTTTTGGAAAATAAGATTTGTTTTGGAAACTTAGAAAATTTTGAAAAGTGGATAAAACTAGACAAAGTAACCGAAGATTCTGAGTGAGTGAAGGGTGAAGAGACATGATAATGGCCTAACTCTCTAGGTTTCCCCTGTGGAGTCGCCAATTGTCATGCTCCAATTTTTGACCAAGTCTTTTCAGCTAAGGAAAAAGCACGTAACTCTGTTATTAGAACTCATCCTCCTAAAAGGACGAGTGCAACTAAGTTTGAACTCAAAATTGATTTGGTTAAGGGCTTGTTTTAGAAAAATAGGAGTCACCACCTAACTTGATTAAGTTGAGTTAGGTCACCTAAAACTAAGCATAATTCGAAGATTAAACTTAGGGTTTTTGAAAAAAGGTTTTGGAAACCTCCTCAAGAGAGGGTTTTTATGAAAATAAGTTGTTTGGCAACCTTTGAAAAGTTTTGACCCATTTTTTGAAAATAACTCCATTTTGGCCTTTCAAAAACATAAATCTATGGTCCAGGAGTTGGTTACGTGTAGGGAAGATATCCTAAGATCATCACCCTACCCTGCCCTTTCGATACTTACATGTCTAATTATCCTTAATTCACTCACTTGAATAACCGGTTATTATCATCCACTTAGTATCCACTTTAGAATTTTGAAATCAGGGTTTGGTCATCACTTTTTGAATGAATGATGCATGATGCAAGTTTCAAGAAAAATGTTTGAAAACATGGAATTTGAAATAGGGATCTTGAATTGATAGAGTTTTGGAAAAAGGAACTTGAGTTCAAATAAAAGTTATGACCGCATCATTTTAGGTTGCCTACGTATCTCATTTGGCGAGAATCAGGTCATTCGTAGTTCGGGTAAGGGTCCGATGGAAAATAGGCGCATTAGGATATTTGGAATATTTGAAGACGCTTTGAGGTCTTTGGAAAGGTTGAAAGACACTTCGTGACCTTTGGAAAAGAGGACTTGAGAATTTTGATTTGAAATCATATGTTGGCGTGTTTTTGGAATAAACCTTGAAGGTTTTTTAAAGTGCTCTTTGAACTAGGATTTTGAAGTGTCTTGAAATGTTTTTTAATATAATTCATGAGAGTTTTAAAAGTTTTAAGAACTGGGTTATGGACTTGAGAATTAGATTTGGACTCACAAGAGCTCTAATGGACTTGTCTCGAAATGATTTTTGAAAATAGTTTTCATATACCTTATGAAAGACACGTTTAATGTTTCATCTCCCTTTATGAGGTTAGTCATTGAAGAACTAAACTCCTTTGGGGTTATGAGTTTTGAGACATGTTTGGAAAAAGGGCTACAAACTTCCCTTATTTTTTTTTAAAAAAAACTTTAGAGTTATGGGAACCTTCTTGAATGTCTCATTTACACTTGAATAATCCTAACCATGGGTGGATTAGGGTTTCTTCAAGAATATGATGTTTGAAAAGCATTTTTGAAAAGAGCTTTTGAAAGCACTTAGGGTTTTGGAACCCTAATATGGACAACCTAGAAGGTTGTACCTAATGTATCACTTTCCCTTAGAATCCCTAACCATAAAAGAGGTAGAGACTCCTTAGGGTTATGAGTTCTTGAAATCATTTTGAAAATGGTTTTCAAAAAACGTTGAGTGTCTAGCCATCTTAGTTGAGACAAGTTTAAGATAACTTCTTGGAGACATTTTTGAAGATAAAGTGTGGGGATATTTGAAAAGGTTTTGGAGTCGATTCTTAAAATCTTAAGAGAGTGGGATGTTTTGAAAATATGTTATGAAAATAGTTTTTGAGTTGAAAGATTATTTGAAAAAGGGTCTTTGAATTGGAATCTTGAAGCTTACTAACCTAAGTTGGGTTGAACTATGGTTAACTAACTCGCGTTAGGTTAACCTCGGGTTGGCTTAGGATGACTTATGGTTAACTAACTTGGGTTAGATTAGCCAAGGGTTAAGGTGGACTAGGTTTAGTTAGCTAAGGTTAGGTTAACCTAGGGTTTGGTTGTCCTAGGGTCAAGTTAACCTAGGGTTTGGATGACCTAGGGTTAACTAACTAGGGTTTGGTTAGTCTAGGGTTTGGTTGTCCTAGGGTCAAGTTAACCTAGGGTTGAAAGATAGTTTTGGACTAGGGTTTGAACCTAGTGGTTTTGGAGGGATGGTTTTATGCATTTTTGAAATGGGTTTTAGAAAACAAATCATGTTATGCAAAGGACTTTTGTAAACAACCCTTTTGAAGATCATTTTCATGAAAATTAACTCTAGTCAAGTATATGGTTTATATGGTTGATGTTTGAAAACCATTCCGAAGAAGGTTTCTTTAGGACCATTATAACTTGAGCCTAAAACACGATCGGACCGTACCGATGAAAAGTACTCTAGAAATACTTACGGGAATTTCCTAATTTACGCGTTTCTCAATTCATTTGACGGTACGTTATAATCAGAGAATTAGAGAAAAAGTCAATCTCGGCGGAGCGTCTGTGAGACACTCCAAGGGTTACTAAAAGTAGAGTTTTCAAGTCACGCGATGAGGAGTTTGGGGAAGCGATCCATTCAATCGAGCTGTATCGATGGAAAGACCTATGGACGAACTTTTGGGAATTTCCTGGTTTATGCATTTCTCAAGTCGTTTGACGGTGCGTTATAGCCAGAGAATTGAGAGAAAATACAATCTTGGCGAAGCATCTACGAGACGCTCCGGAGGGACTTTCGTTGAGTTGGGAGTATTTAGTGTCGTGAGGTTCACCTTAGGTTAAACAGGGGTGTACGATGGGATCTGCCGTTCAATATTCTAAGACCGATGTAGTTTCGGGGTGCGTTTGGGTCGCTAGGGGCAAAATGGTCATTTTGATGGGGCTTGGTTGAAAGGGTCAAGAATGGGTCAGAGTGATCTGTTAAGCGTGTCGAGTCGTTTAAGGATGATCCTGGAAGAGTTTTTTTTCACTGTTTGGTGGGATTTATACTGTGCTGGGGCGTTCAAGGGCAAAACGGTTATTTTGACCATAGTTGACCGAAATGAGGTTGAAATTAAATGAGATGGCGTGTTGAGTACGTCTAACTATTTAGGATCACTTTGAAAAGGTGAACTTACTATCTTGAGAGATTATGAATTTGTTCAAGACGCGCTTGGAGGCCCAAGGTGCAAGTTTGGTCATTTTTCATTGAGTCGGGCTAGCAGGCACTAGTGTTGACCTAGGTGTTGGTTTCCTAGACCACCCGATCTAAGAAAGCTACTTGTGCGGTGTTGGTCCCTGAGACAGCCCAGTCTCAGAGAGCTATCTGTAAGGTGGTGTTGGTTTCTGAGAATGCTTGGTCTCAAAAAGCTACATGCGAGGGTGGTGTTGGTCTCCAAAAATACCTAACCTCAGAGAACTACCAAATGACAGACATTTTATATTGGCGGGCTAGCAAGCACCAAAAGTGAACCATCTAGAATTCGATGAAGTGTTAGTACTCGAGATTGCCCAATCTCGGGAAGCTACCTGGAATGCATAGGGGCATGATGGTCTTTATAGCTTCTATTGGGCCTTAAGGGTCTGGGAAGCAATTAGTTTACTGGATTGGAGTTTGAAAGACTCGTCTTAGGCTCGCATGTATTGAGATGTTTGAAAACTGGATCCGATCGGGCCAGAGATTGCTTAGTGGGCAAAAATGGGGTGCTTACAAGGTTGAAGACCACTCTAAAGAATAAGGGTTTATATGATTGATTTGAAGGAAATCACTCCACAGAGGACTCCATGGGACCATTCCAACAACAATATTCAATAGAGCAAAACTTCTAAAAATTAAGGTGAAAATAATGGTTTAGGGAAATCATTTTTATGCAAATTAAAGAGAGTGCAATTTTGAGAATCCTTTTTGAAGGGATTGTTTTGAAAACCATTTTAAAGTGAATGGAACCAACCCTAATGAACTAGGGTTCATATGGTCAAGATAATGGGAAGACCACTCAAGAGAGGGTTCCAAGGGACCATTTCAACCACAAAGTTCAAGAAAGTAAAATCCTTGAAAAGCATCATAGAAGAAGAGGGTTTGAAAGCCATTTTAGTGCAACTTGGAAAAACAATGAAATGTATGGTTGCAAAATAAAGTCAAGGAACTTAAAGAGGGTTTTCTTAGGTGTGAAAATTGAGGGTTTGACCTAGGCTTCAAGGAACCAACTCTAGAATCATTTTTTAGGGAATCATTTGAATATAGAACTTTATGAATGATATAGAAAAGTGATAGTGAAAGTTTTTAGAAAAATGGTTGTGAACATGAAAACAAAGCCAAGCATGCAAAACATGAATAAGATAACCATATACAAAGGGGTCATGGAATCATACAAGGCTAGAGGCTTCACCAAATTGCAAGGTGCTCCAAGGCCATACCATCTTAAAGTAGATTTGTGAGAGATTCCCTACACAGTGGCTCTCATAAACTTTTCTCTAGGCATGAACTAAGAGCTCTATTGTTTCAAGCATGCAAGAAATGGGGGTAGAAGATAGAGATTAAAATAAAGAATCGCCTAAGTAGGCTAGGAGGGAGAAAAGAGGAATAGGGATTGCAAAAATGTAAAGAGAATACTACCTTTTGTCTTCAAAACTACTTCAAGCTTCCATGGATGACTTCTCTTGAATTTGAAGGGCCTTGAGGAGGCTTAAAGGGGCTGGAAGTGGTCTATCTAGGGCATTAGAGTCTTTGTAGAGAGAGTATATAGGCTAGAGAGAAGTAGAATCTAACCTAAGTGTGTAGGGGGTGAGGTGTATATAGGATTTCAAATTTCTAGAGAAATTTTTGCAAGCTTCGCTACCAATTTCAATCCTGGAATGTGCAAAGGAGGAGGCTTATATTTATAGGCAAACCTGGAGGGGCCTAGCACATATAGCACATGTGCCTGGGCAAAACTTGCCTTGGCGCATGTGTTACATGTGCCAATACTGTTCCTCTCTTGGAATGCCACATGGCACACTCTATACTGTCTCAACTTAGGTAGCAAGCAAAGTTTTGATCGATTTGATCAAAATCTGGGTGCATGTAGCATACGCTCTGCCGCCAAGAATGTTTGTTTAAATTTTACCTCGATAATTGTGCAATCCAGAAAAGATTCGAGAAAATTGGTTGCATCCACGATGTTCTCCTAGTATTTCTCAAGAACTTTGAATTTTCAGAGAGCTTGACAGGTGTTTGCAAGAATTGGATGTTGTCACGCCCCGATTTTTGACCAAGTCCTTTCGGCTTGGGAAAAAGTACGGAACTCTGTCATTAGAACTCATCCTCCTAAAAGGACGAGTACGACTAGGTTTAAACTTGAAATTAGTTTGATTACGGGCTCATTAGAAAAATAGGAGTCGCCACCTAACTTCATTAAGGTGAGTTAGGTCACCTAAAACTAAATATAGTCCAAAGATTACACTTAAGGTTTTTGAAAACTTCCTCAAGAGAGGGTTTTTAAGAAAATAGGTTGCTTGGCAACCTGTGGAAAGATTTAAGCCATTTTCGAAAATAACTCCATTTTGGTCTTTTGAAAATAAAAATCTATGGTCTAGGGGTTGGTTACGTGTAGGGAAGATATCTCAAGATCATCACCCTACCCCGCCCTTTCGGTATCTACATGTCTATTCACCCTTTTATTCACTTACTAGAATAACTGGTTACCATTATCCACTTAATATCCACTTTAGAATTTTGAAAATAGGGTTTGGTCATCACTTTTTGGATGAGTGATGCATGATGCAAGTTTTGAGAAAGATATTTGAAAACATGAAAGTTTTGAAGGAGTTTGAAATAGGGATCTTAAATTGATAGAGAGTTTTGAAAAAGGATTTGAGTTGAAGAAAAAGTTATGACCGCACTATTCTAGGTGGCCTACGTATCTCATTTGGCAAGAATCAGGTCATTCATAGTTTAGGCAAGGGCCTGATAGAAAAGGGGTACGTTGGGGCCTCTAGAATGTTTGAAGACCCTTTGAGGTCTTTGAAAAAAGAGAACTTGAGAGTTTTGAAATTGGATGTGGGAGTGTTTTTGGAATAGAACTTGAAAGTTTTTGAAAGTGCACTTGAAATAGAAATTTGAAGTGTTTCGAAATGCTTTTGAACATAACCCAAGAGAGTTTTGAAAGTTTTGAAAACTTGATTATGGACTTGAGAATTAGATTTGAACTCACAAAAGCTCTAATGAACTTGTCTCCAAATTATTTTTGAAAATAGTTTTCATATACCTTATGAAAGACATGTTGAATATTTCATCACCTTTGAGAGGTTAGTCATTAAAGAACTAAACTCCTTTGGGGTTATAAGTTTTGAAGACATGTTTGAAAAAGAGGCTAGAGACTTCTCTTTGGTTTTTGAAACTTTAAGATTATAGAACCCTACTTGAATATCTCACTTACACTTGACTAATCCTAGACATGGAAAGATTCGGGTTGTTTCAAAAGTGTGATGTTTGAAAATCATTCTTGAAAAGAGTTTTTGAAAACACTTAGGGTTTAGGGAACCCTAACATGGACAACCTCAAGGGTTATATTTAATGTATCACCTTCCCTTGGAATCCCTAACCACAAAAGGTTAGGGACACTTTAGGGTTGTGAGTTTTTGGAAATATTTTTGAAAATAGTTTTTGAAAAATGGTGAGTGTTTAGCCATCTTAATTGAGACAAGTTTAAAAGAACTTCTTGGAGACATTTTTGAAGAAAGAGTGTGGAAGAATTGGAAAAGAGTTTAGAGTTGATTTTTGAAATCTCAAGAGAGTGGGAGGTTTTTGGAAGGTATGTTATGACAATGGCTTCGAATTGAAAGATCATTTGAAAAGGAGTCCTTGAGTTGGAACCTTAAAGCATACTAACCTTGGTTGGGTTGACCTAAGGTTAACTAACTCGAGTTAGGTTAACCTAGGGTTGGATAACTAGGGTTAGGTTGGACTAGGGTTAGATTTACCTAGGATTAGCTAACTTAGGTTAGGTTGACCTTGGGTTAAGGTGATCTAGGGTTAACTAACTTCAGTTAGGTTAACTTAGGGTTGAGGTGACCTAGGGTTAACTAACTATGGTTAGGTTAACCTAGGGTGTGGTTGACCTAAGGTTGAACTAGGGTTTGAATCTAATGGTTTTGGAAGGATGGTTTCATGCATTTTTTAAAGGGGTTTTGGAAAACAAATCATGTAGTGCAAAGAACTTTTGTAAAGAAACCTTTTGAAGATCATTTCCATGAAAATTAACTCTAGTCAAGTATATGGTTTATATGGTTAATGTTTGAAAACCACTATGAATAAGGTTTCCTTAGGACCATTGTAACCTTTTATCTTGAAAAAAGTAGGGACTTTGAAAATTACCATAATAAGAACCACTTTTTGAAAAATCATTTTTAATGCAAAGATGGAGAGAATGAACTTTTGAAAACCATGTTTAAAAAAAACGTTTTGAAAACTATTTTTGAAAGAGGGAACCATTGTAACAAGTTAGGGTTCCTAGAGCCAATGATAAGGGAGAACAATTAAGAGAGGGCTCCATAGGGCCATTCCAACCACTAAACTTGTAAGAATAGAAACCTTTGAAATCGAAGCATTTAAAAATCATTTTTATACAAGAATAGAAAGAGAAGGGAACCATTCTAACAAGCTAGTTTTCTTATGGCCAATAATAAGGGAGACCACTCAAGAGAGGGTTCCGTGATGCCATTCCAACCACTAGACTTATGAGAATAGAAACCTTAGAAATCAATAAATTTGAAAACCATTTTCATACAAGTTGAAATACAAGGATGCAAAAATGTGAGTTAAGGGTTAGTGGGGAGCTTTTCTAAAGCATGATTACTTAGGGTTTCATCCTAAACTTCAAGAGCCCAACTCTTAGAACCACTTTTAAGAGAACATTTGAATAAGGAGCTTGAAAATGATAAAAAAAAAAATGGGGATAGTGCAAGTTTTGGAAAACATGGCTATAAACATGAAAATAAAGCCAAGCACACAAAACATGAACAAAATAGTCGTATGCAAAGGGGGGTCATGAAACCATACAAGGCTAAAGGCTACACCACATAATCAAGGTACTCCAAGGCCATACCATTTTAAAGCAGGCTAGTGAGAGATTCCCCTACCCGGTGGTTCTCACTAGCTTTCCTCTAGGTATGAGCTAGAAGCTCTCTTGTCTCAAGCATGCAAGAATGGGAGGTAGAAGATGGGGATTAAAATAGAGAATAGCCTCAGTAGGCTATGAGGGAGAAGAGAGGAGTGGGGGATGACAAAAATGTAAAAGGAAATACCACCTTTTGCCTTCAAACACTCTCAAACTTCATTAGATGCTTGGGCTTGAGCTTGGATGGACTTGGAAGGGGCTAGAATAGGGTCTTCTATGGCATAGAAGGCCTTATCAGTGAGGTGTATGGGCTAGAGTGAGGTGGAATACAACCTAAGTGTTTGGAGGGGAGAGATATATGGAGGGTTTCAAATTTTTGGAGCTGTTTGTGCAGGGTTTCGTTATAATTTTTTATTCTGAAATATGCAAAAGGGGAGGCCTGTATTTATAGACAACTCTGGAGAGACCTAGCGTATGTAGTACATGCGCTTGGGCAAAATTTGCCCTGGCGCATGTGCTACATGCGCCAATATTGTTCCATTGGCAGAATGCCATGTGGCACCCATTGTACTGGCTGAATCTTAAGGGCTAAGCGAAGTTTGATTGATCTGATCAAAATGTGGGCACATGTAGCATACGTTCTGTCGTCGAGAGTGTTCGTTTAAACTTTGCCTTGATAATTATGCCAACCGGAAAGGTTTTAGGGAAATCAGTTGTGTTCATGGTGTTGTTCTAGGGTTTCTCGTGAACTTTTGAGTCTTTGAAAAGCCTGAATGGTGCTTGGAAACGTGAGATATCATCTCGGGAAGTGTGCATGAAATCGCATTTTTGCGGAGCGTCTGTGATATGCTCCGTGGGGGTTCAAAGGTAGCTGTTTGTGTGTCGCATGATCGAGGCCTTCGAAAAGCGATCTCTCAAATCAAACCGTACTGATGGAAAGTACCCCATAACGAGCTTTTAAGAATTTCCTGATTTACACATTTCTCAAATCGTTTTATGGTACGTTATATGTAGGGAACCGGGAGAAAAGACAATCTTAGCAGAGCGTCTGTGAGACACTCCAGGGGGACTTTTGTTGAGTCGAGAGTGTTTAGTGTCGTAAGGTCCACCTTAGGTTAAACAGGGGTGTATGACAAGACCCTTCGTTCATCATTCTAGGACAGGTGCAGTTTCGGGACGCGTTTGGGTTGGCCAAGGGCAAAATAGTCATTTTGACTGGGTTCGATTGAAAAGGCCAAGAACGGATCGGAGTGTTGTGTTAAACGTGATGAGTCATTCAAGGATGATCCTAGGATATTTTTCTATTGTTTGGTGGGAGGCGCTAGGGCATTCAAGGGTAAAATGGTCATTTTGACCAGAGTGAGCCGGAATGGGACCAGAGTTGGACGGAATGGCGGGTTGGGTACACCTAACTATTTAGGAAGACTTTGGAGAGGTAGACTTACCGTCTTGAGGGATTTTGAACTTTTTCAAGACATACCTGGAGGCCCAAGGGGCAGTTTTGGTCATTTTTCACCGATTCGGGCTAGCAAGCGCCAGTGTTGACCTAGGTGTTGGTTTCGTATACCATCCAGTCTAGAAAAGTTACCTGTGTGGTGTTGGTCCCTTAGACCGCTGGGTCTCAACGAACTACCTGTACAGTGGTGTTGGTTTCTGAGAACGCATGCTTTTAAAAAGCTACCTGTGAGGGCGATGTTGGTCTCCAAGAATGCCTAGTCTTGGAGAACTACCAAATGACGGACATTCTAAATTAGCAGGCTAGCAAGCGCCAGAAGTTAACCGTCTAGAGTTTGATAAGGTGTTGGTTCCCGAGATCGCCCGGTGTTGGTTCCCGTCGAAGCTTCCTGGATGGCCTCGGTTCCCGAGACTGCTGGCCTCAGAAAGCTGCCTGGATAGCATTGGTTCCCGAGACTGCTCGGTCTCGGAAAGCTGTCTGGAATGCCTAGGGGCAAGATGGTTTCAGCTTCAATTGGGCATTGTGGGCCTGAGAAGCAGCTATTTGGAGTTTAAAAGAGCCGTCTTGGGCTTGTTTGTGTTGTGAGGTTTGAAAACGGGATCCGGTCGGGCTAAAGATTGCCAAGCGGGCAAAAATGGGGTGCTTACAGATGTCGTCTCAGGAAGTGTGCACAAAAACACACTTTTGCGAAGCGTCTGTGATACGCTTCATGGATGTTCAAAAGTAGTCATTTTTGGGCCACGTGATCGAGGCCTCTAGGAAGCGATCTTTCTGATCGGACTGTACCGATGGAAAGTGCTCTAGAAATACTTTCAAAAATTTCCTAATTTACGCATTTCTCAAGTCGTTTGACGGTGCGTTATAATCAGTGAATTGGAGAAAAAGACAACCTTGGTAAAGCATTTGTGAGACACTCCAGGGGTTACTGAAAGTGGCAGCTTTCGAGCCATGCGATCGGGGGGCTTTGGGAAGCTATCTATTCAATCAAGCTATATTGATGGAAAGACCTATGGATGGGCCTCTGGAAATTCCCTAATTTGCGCATTTTTCAAGTCATTTGACGGTGCGATATAATCAGGGAATCAAGAGAAAAGACAATCCTAGCGGAGCATCTGCGAGATGCTCCAAGGGACTTTCATTGAGATGAGAGTGTTTAGAGTCGTGGGGCTCACCTTGGGTTAAACAGTGGTGTATGATGAGGTCTGCCATTTGATACCTAGAGCCGATGTAGTTTCAGGGTGCGTTCAAACCGCTAGGAGTAAAACGGTCATTTTGACTAGGCCTGGTCGAAAAGGGTCAAGGTGGATTAGAGTGGCGTGTTAAGCGTGCCGGACTATTTGGGGATGGTCCTAAAAGACGCTTTCATTGTTTGGTGGGATTTGTACTGTGTTGGGGCATCCAAGGGCAAAACGTTCATTTTGACTAGAGTTAACCGAAATGGGGACAAAATTGGACATGATAGCGCGTTAAGTAGGCCTAACTGTCTAGGAACACTTTGGAAGGGTGGGCTTACCGTCTGGAGGGATTTTGAACTTTTTCAAAGACGTGTCTGGAGGCCCAAGGGGTAGGTTTGGTCATTTTCTACTAAGTTAGGCTAGCAGGCGTCGGTATTGACCTAGGTGTTGGTTCCCTAGACCACCCGATCTTGGAAAACTATTTGTGTGGTGTTGGTCTCTAAGGCCACCTGGTCTCAGAGAACTACCTAGAGGGTGGTGTTGGTTTCTAAGAACACCTGGTCTCAAAAAGCTACCCGTGGGGTGGTGTTGGTCCCCGAGAACACCTGGCCTCGGAGAACTACCAAATGACGGACATTCTACATTGGCGGGCTAGCAGGCGGTAGAAATGAACTGTCTGGAATTTGATAAGGTATTGGTCCCCGAGATCGTCTGATCTCGGGAAGCTACCTAGATGGCATTGGTTCCCAATATTGCCCAGTCTCGGAAAGCTAACTAGATGGCTTTGGTTTCCGAGACCGTCTGGTCTCGAAAAGCTACCTAGAGTGTCTAAGGGTAATACGGTCTTTTCAACTTTAATTGGGCCTTATGGACTTGGGAAGTGACCAGCTGATTGGATTGAGGTTTGAAAGGGTCGTCTTAGGCCCGTATGTGTTGTGATGTTTGAAAACTAGATCCGGTCGGGCCAAAGATTGCCGAGCAGGCAAAAATGGGGTGCTTACACTGTCGACATCATCTTAGCGTTCGAGGTCATCATCTTCGAGCCAACAGTCAGGACATCACAGGGGAGATCAGGTAGGGTAGCGTCTGTAGTGTTGAGTATTTATGTCCCCTACTTCAGGGACACCAGCGAATTCCATTGTGGTACCAGGTATATTATGTGTTTGGGTGTTTAGCTCAGGTGTTATTAAATTCTGGGGCATTGCATGCATTCGTTGCCGCATTGTGTTAACTCCATCCCTTGATTTTGTTGATAACTAAACCTTGTGTTAGTTTACTAATGAATTTAATTAGAGTGCAGATCAATGAGAAATATGTTTTAAACCTAAAGCTTATTGCATGTCAAAATGGATGCACAACAAGTTAAGGATTGAGCCACGCACCAAAATAGAGAAATGACACCTATTCAAATATCAAATCAATTATTTAAATTCGAAGAGATTGAAGGTGTTCAAAACAAGTGCACATCAAGTTTGTGAAGATTCAATCCAAGAGAAGATTTTGAAGAAACCAAAATGAATTCAATCCAAATTGAATTGGAGACATTCTTGAATAACCACATTGGATTGGATTGGAGGTTTTGAAAGATCATTATACCCTAAAAAAAAACCTTCTTGAAGATTTTAAAGTGTTTTGAAACTTAGTTGATCAAGAAAAGCATAGAAGAAATTTTCTAGGCTGAAGTGTCGACACATAAAAATGAAATGTCGACACATGAAGACAGAGGCCAATATTTGAGAAATGAATGATCAAGTGTCGACACATGGGTTTAAAGTGTCGACACATGAAGACAGAGGACAAGAGCTTGAGAATGTAAACATGAAGTGTCGACACATGAAATGAAGTGTCGACACTTAAGGACTAACAGCTATATTTTTAAACATTATATTGGTCTGAACTTGTATTAAATGAAGCTACTACTACCACTAATGACTGAAATTGATTAAGGGCTTTATATACAAGACTCCAAAGGCATTTAAAGATAAGAGTTACTACATTCCACTGATCATTAAGCTAAAAATTCTTCCAACTTCTAAAAATTCTCTTTATCCTCAAAAGTTGACATTAAGTGAGCTATTCAATTCTCATCGAGCTATTCAATTCTCATTAAGGGTTTTATGTCTTTCATTTAATAAAATGGATAATTAAAAAAAATTTTATGCCAAAGATGTGTTTAGAATTGATGTTAAACGCCTAGGAGAATTTATATAAATCATTTGGACAAAACTAGCAAGTTGGCATATTGGGTTTTATGATTTAAATGGAATTTGACCGTCTTTGAGATATTATTTTATGCCTAAAATGTATATAGAACTAACAATATGGTATTACTTGAATAAAAATGGTGATTTAAAGTGAGACTTAAACTTGCTTTGATATAGTTCATGTTAGTTACATGTTGTTGAATGCCTAGTTTAGGCTTTGGATTGATTATAGATTTGGTTTTAGACCTTGGGTGATTATACGAGATTATGTTATAGATTAGGTGACGTGAACATTATTAGTTTTGCCTCAGTGTAGTATTAATGTTGGTTTAGACTTGGGTTAAAGTCTACATGTAATTGGGCATAGGCTTGAGGCCTTGACCCTAAGAGTTGCATTGAGATTCATGCGTCCTTTGGGTGAGGCCCATAAAGTGCAAAATAGCTGAGATGCATGCATCCTTTAGGTGCAGCCCATAAAGTGCGGAATCATTTAGTGGGATGCACGCATCCTATGAGTGAGGTTCGTAAAGTGCAGAATTACTTGGATATACGCGTTCATTGGGTGATATCCCATAAAGTGTGGAATAAGTTGTTGGTGGACTATTATCCCCTCCTCAGCACAATCAGTTATGTATGCGTATACACTTGTATTGGGTTGGGCTTGAGTGAGTCCTGATATTTTTTTATTTTTTTATTCATTTGTCATTTCAATTTTGGTCTTAGAGTTAACTTAAGCTTGTTGATGTAGGTGACTGAATTGTTTGTGGATTGAGATTATGAGTGTTTGATATTCTTTTACTTGATTAATTTTAGTGTTTAGCATATACGATTTGGCATCGGGGCGGGAATTAAGTTAGGGATTGCATTCTTTATATGTACACTTGCACATACCACCTCATATGTATTAATTTCGTAGCATAACCTCCTATTTGAGCAGTGAAAATACTCACCGTACAACAATTGTAGCTGAGCCTTCAGGCAAGCAGATTTGATGATCGGGATTAAGGCATTGAAGGCCTACTTCGTATTTTGATTCTATATTGTTACATCTTTGGGTTTTAATTAATTTTCTTTTAAGTTGTGTTATACTTTTATATTTTCACTTTATCTTTATTTTAGATTTCATTCGGATGAATGTATTATTCTATTATATTGTTGCATTCGGAGATTTATTTTATGTTGATAGAATGCTATGACTTAGTACTTGTTGTGGTTTGGTTTGGAAGATGGGTTTGTTGAAATAGGAGTATTGGATTGGAGATTGGAATTTGTTGTTGGAGTTTGAATATTTGAGACTTGATATATATTGTGTTTAATAGGTTTTTATTAAATCGGAGTTGTTCAAAATACAAATAGACCCACGCAGTTTTGTTTTAGAAATTTTCAAAATAAAAACTAATTTTAAAATGAATTTCAAAACCTATTTTACCTAAAATCTAATGTGGATCTTAATTTTGACTTTACTTTTCAACACTATACTTTTCATTCCTTAAATCTTGGTGTAAGCACCCCATTTTTGACCGCTCGGCAGTCTACACTCCGTCCAGACTTGTTTTCAAGTCATTGTGGGCATATTCCTATCGAAACCAATTCTCTAGGTCCAAATCCCGTATGTCCATCGCTTCGCGGACCTGTCAGGCCTAGATAGAGGCAAAATGACAAAAATGCCCTTAGGGGCATTGTCCTTTCTTTTCCGATTCCAATCCCTCTCTCGAGATAGTTTATTCCTCGAGACGAGTTCCAATCCAGGTATGTCTCTTCGGAGACGGTAAGACCCCTTTCCAATCCCTCTCTCGAGACAGTTTATTCCTCGAGACGGTTCCAATCCAGGCACGTCTCCTCGAAGACGGTAAGACCCCTTTCCAATCCCTCTCTCGAGTTAGTTTATTCCTCGAGACGGTCCGAGTAGTGAAACTACTCACAAAACCGTTAGAGTAGCGGAAATACACACAAGTAGGTCGATATAGGGATTTGCCAACAAACCCCTGTGTCACAACGACCGCCATTAGAGTGGCGAAAACACTCAAAACCCAAGTCAACACCAGTGTCTGTTAGCCCACTTCGGTGAAAAATGACCAAACTGTCCTTTGGACCTTTTCTGAGACTTTCCGATCAAAATGACCATTTTGCCCCTAGGCATCTGAACGCCCCGGGAACCACACCGGCTCTGGGTATCAAACCGGTAATGTCCCAAGAATACTTTTTATAGTATTCTCAACCTTCCTTTACCTTTCCGGATCATTCCAAGTCAGTTCCGGCCAACCCGGTACAAAATGACCGTTTTGCCCCTAGAGGGTCAGTCTGCTTTTCCAACCACACCGACTCTGGGTATCAAACCGGTAACCTCCTGAGACTACTTTTTATAGTGTTCTCAACCTTCTTTTACCTTTCCGGATCATTCCAAGTCAGTTCCGGCCAACCCGGTGCGAAATGACCGTTTTGCCCCTGGTGGGCCGATCTCCTTTTCCGACCACGCTGGCTCTAGGAATCAAACCGGAAACCTCTGGGAACATTCTAAATAATGTTTCCAGATCCCAAGTCTTCTTTCGGGACAGCCTGAGTTTGTCCCGGCAGTTTCCTGGTTCGATTAACCGTTTTGCCCCTAAAGGCCCGGTCAACCTTTTCGACACATCTTATCCTCACTTTTCAAGTCAAATACCTCTAGGACACTATTTTAAGTTTTCCTACTCCTTTCCGGCCTTCCAGGTCATTCCCGGCTCCTTAAAATCATTCCCGGACTTTCCGCAGTCACTCCTAGTGAAGCCAGGCTAAAAATTGCATGGTAGTCACTAGTACAGGCGCCCAAATCTAGTCAAAGATACATTGCTTGCCGACCTTAAACATTTCCTAATTGGCCGGCACCACTAGTAGTGGCGCCAAGCCAAAAAAGGCCTGGCGCCACTCCTAGTGGCGCCAGTGTAAACTTTGGCCTGCGCCACTGCAACAGGCGCCAGTATTGTCTAACCTCTATAAATACAGAGCCTCATTCAACGTGAAAAGGGTCCGCAAACTCAACCTAAAAATCATATATTTCGATATACAAAGCTCAAGCACTCCCTAAACCCTAGCCTCCTTAGGTTTTCTAAACCCTAGCCACTATACACTAAACCCTAGCCTCCTATACATCCCCATACACTCATACACAAGCCTTCAACCATCTTTTGAAGACTTGAAGAGCTGCAATCTAAAGCTTGAAGACAACTCTTGAAGATTGAAGACGAAGATCAAGACAAAGACCGAAGATTGAAGACAAGCAAGGCGCGCAAAATAAAGAAGACATACGGTAGGCTTTCTATTTAAATTTTCGCACTTCCCCCCCTCTCTCTTCTCTCTCCTAACCCACTTGGGTTTTTTCTATTTTAATCCCCCATCTCTTTTCCCCCCTTTCTTTGCATGCTTGAAACAAGGGGATTCCGAGTCCATGTGTAGGATTGGGCTATTGGAGAGTCACCGTGTCGGGGGCTTTCTTCTAGTCTAATCAGAGACCACGTGGGTCCAGCCCCCTTGATTATGTGGTGAAGCCTTAGTCTTGTATGTTCATGACCCCAAATTGCATTGTGCATATCATAGTCTTACATCTTCCAAAATCCGTTTTCAAACTCGTTTTCAAAATCGTTTTCAAACTTGTTTTCAAAATTGCATCAAAATCTCTTTTTCAAAAACTTATTTTCAAAATCACAATTCTAGGATGATTCTAGCCTTTCCATGGCTAGGGTTGCTTTAGGAAAGTGTTACATTAAAAGTGACCTTTTGGGTCTATATTTTCAAATCTTATTGTTTTCCAAAATCACTTTCTTAAAGTGGTTCTAGCCTTCTTATGGCTAAAATCGCTTTAGGAAAGTGAGACATTTTCATTCCTTCCTAAAAACTCTCTCTTCAAAAATCTCTTCCTAAAAATCTCTTTTTCAACATACTTTCCTAAACCTCTCCTCTCCAAAGTTGTTTTCAAAAACTCCCTTCCAAAATCTGTTTTTCAAAACTCCATTTTTCAACTCCTTTTCAAAATCCTCTCCCCAAAATCCACTTTCTAAAAACGTTCCCCAAAAATCTTTCCAAAAACTCTCTTCAAAAATCTTTCTAAAAACTCTCTTTCCAAAATCTTCCTTCTAGAAATTCCTCTCTAGGATTTCCTTCCAAAACTTTCGTTTTCAAAAACACACTTTCCAAAAACTCCTTTTCTTTAAAAATCTCTTTCCAAAAACCATCCTTTCCAAAAATTCTTCCCTCTAGAAACTCCTCTTTAGGATTTCCTTCCAAAATCTTTGTTTCCACAAACGCACTTTCCAAAAACTCTTTCCTTAGAGCTCAGGTCAAGCCCTAGAACCCACAATTAGGAAACCCTAAATTTTCTTCCCAAAAACATGGTTTTCAAACTTTGCCCAAACCTAGGTTTTCAAAACCTCTTGTCTTCACATCCAAACTATACATGTTTCCAAAATCTCTCTTCTACGTCAAAACTATAATCTTTCAAAACTAGGGTTTCTAGAATCTCCTTTTCCAGATCCTTGCCAAATCCTATCTTCCCTCAAGGAAACCAAATCAAATCTCCCCGTTTAGGAAACTAGATCCCGTCCTCCGTTTTTGGAAACAAAATCAAACCTTCTCTTTTAGAAACAAAATCCAATCCCTTCCAAATCCAAATCTTTCCTAATTCCAATCCTTCCTAATCCTCCACTTTCCTAAATCTTAAGTTTCCAAAACGTGAACATAAAAATCTTTCCTAATTCAACCATTTCCTAATCCTATCCCTTTTCCAAATCTCAACTTTCCAAATCTAATTTTTCAAACTTTTTCTAAACTTAAACCTTTCCTAATCTCAAGTTTTCCTAAAACCCTAAAACTTTCTAAATCTTAAACTTTCTAAATTTCAAATCTTTCTAAATTCTAAACTTTCCAAAACTTCAAAATATTTTCAAATCTAAAACTTTTCTAAATTCAGAACTTTCTTAATTCAAGACTTTCTTAAGTTGAAACTTCTCTTATTTCAAACATTTCCTAATTCGAAATATTTCCTAATTTCAAAACTTCCCTATTTCAAAACTTTTCAATTTTCAAAACTTTCCAATTTTCAAACTTTCTTAAATTCCAAACTTTTCTAATTTCAAAACTTTCCAAAAATGAAACTTTCCTAATTCGGAACTTTCCTAAATCGGACCTTTCCTAATTCGAACCTTTCCTAATTCGAACCTTTCCTAAATCCAATCTTTCCAAATCTTCCAAGTCCAACACTAGAGTCAAATCTTTCTAAATCTCAAGTCTTTCCTAAGTCTAGGTTTCCTAAACCTCCATCTTTTAAAAACCAAGTCTTTCCAAAATCAATCTTTCCAAAGCAAGTCCAATCTTCTCAATTTCAATTTCCAATCTCCTCTTCTAATCTCAAATCGAATCCAATTTTCAATTCAATCTCTTTCTTCCAATCCAATTTCTCTCTTCAAATCAATCTCTTTTCAATCGGACTCCAGTCCGAACTACGACTGACCTGATTCCCCCAAAGGGATACGCAGGCAACCTTCATAGGTGCGGTCACAACACTTTTCAAACTTTCAATTCCACCCTCATGGGTGCGCTCTCCACATTTTTCAAATCCGAAATCTCCAATCTATTTTCAAACTTCCAATTTCAAAATTTCTATTTTCAAATTTCTACTTTCAATTCCATCTCTTCAAATCTATTTTCAAATCATATCAATTTCAAATCAATCTTTTTTCAAATCTATTTTTCAATTTACTTTTCTTACACGTATATATCATGCATCATGTTAGTTTCTTTTAAAACATTGTTTTTCAAAGTGGATAGTATTGGCCAATAGTTAATTAAAGACTCTCATAGGTGAATCTAGGGTAGATTGACATGTAGGTACCGAAAGGGCGGGGTAGGGTGATAGCTTAGTGCGTTTTTCCTATACGTAACCAACCTCCGAACTTAGAATCACTGTTTTCAAAGACCAAACGGAGTTATTTTTCAAAAATGGCTAAATGTTTTCACAAGGTTGCCAAACAACCTGTTTTCCTAAAAAACCCTCTCTTGAGGTGGTATTTTCAAAAATCGTTTTCTAAAAACTCTAAGTGTAGTCTTCGGATTATTCTTAGTTTTTAGGTGACCTAACTCACCTTAATCAAGTTAAGTGGTGACTCCAAATCTTTTTCAAAAGCCCTTTATTCAAACCGATTTTCAATTCAAACCTAGTCGCACTCATTCTTCTAGGAGGGTGAGTTCTAACGAGAGAATACAGCATTCTTCCCGCTTGGGTGAGTATTCCTCGAGTGCGAAAAATTTGGGCGCGACACTTGGCTTTTGTAAAAATTGGGGCGTGACTGTCATTGTCACTGTCCTTGCCATCGTTGTCGCTGGCACGATCGTTTGACATAAGAGTTTTGGAGAGTTGTCAGAAAATGAGGGTTTTTGACTACAAAGAGTGAAATGTATTGCTAGTTCACCGGGTCAAAATTCAAATTTGTAAACGTTGTAACAATTCTCAACGCAAGAGGTCCACGTGCTGTACTTTATTCGCTGCCCCACTTTCTACAGTGACAAAAACTTCAGGAGTATTTTTAAAAAGGGTAAATTACACTGATGTTTTGCAAAATATAAGATAGTACTCTTTATTTACTGATAATTATATTGTATTTCCTTACTTTTTAAACAATGTAATAGTATGTCCCCTCCTGTTACACAGCCGTTAACTATAGTGATTTTACTTTTTTGACGTAATAGCTAAAACAAATAAGATGCCTAAAATGCCTTTTAAGAGATAGAATGTCCTATATAACCGTTAAAGTTTAAACCCAATTATAAATTTACACCACAAACAACTAACATATGATTGATTAAAATAATTAAAAAAACCCCAATGACATAATTAATTTAGAAACCTAAACAAACAATTAACACATGATTAATTAAAATAATTAGTTAATCAAAAATCAATTAATTAAAAAAACCTAATCAAATAATTAATTAATTAATTAAACCCAACCAATTAATTAATTAACAAAATCCATTATTTATATATATGTGTGTATTGCCCTAATTATTTGATTTGTGTGGATGCCCTAATTGTATATTGCACAGCCCCCCTTTTCCTCCGCGGCCGATCAGCTACCCGCCCACAATAGCCCCTCCCTTTCTTTTCTCTTACTACCTCGTCCAAATCTCTCACCTCCCTCATCTTATACTTCCTCTTCCCTCTCATGGCTAAATTACCACCACCTCAACAATCACCATCTCCATCACCTGCCCCCAAACCCACGGCATGACCCATATCACAGCACGCATGACGACCATCAACAACACCACTACACCACCACCGCACAGCCCACCCAACACCACATCCATTTTTCTCTCTTCTCTATTTCCTCCCTTGCTCCTTCCCTCCCTCTCTCTCTCTCTCTCTCTGTGCAAACCCAATCAATTTACTAGCACCGACGAAAAAATGATAGCTTCGTCAGTGCTAGTAAGGTTTGTGTGTGTGAGGAGATTGGGGTTTAGGAGCTTTTGTCTTGGAAAGGGGTTTGGGGCTTTGGAGCTTCAGCCAGGGTTCAATTCGATGGAGCTATGGAGGTGGTGGATGAACGGGCATGCGGTGGTGATGCTAAATGGGCCAGAGTGGGAAAGGGTGATGGGGGTGGTTGTGCAATGAGGGTTTATAAGTTGACATAGGAGGGTAAGAGGTGGGAAAGAGAAAGATTGACAGCTAGTCATGGTGGCAGCTAAGGTTTGGGGGGGCTAACAATGGTGGGGGTGATAGGGCATTGGAGATGAAGTAGAGGTGGATGGGGTGATGGGCAAGATGGAGGAGAGAAGAGAGAGGAGTGAAGGGTAGTCTTTTGATTTGTTTGCAAAAGATATCTTATTTTTATTAACAATTAATGTGGACATATGAGGGTATTCTAGTAATTTTACGTCAAATATTAACATTGGTTGTCAACAAACTCTGATAGGGGTATGTAATGTAATTGTCAGTAAATGAGGGATACTATCTTATATTTTTCAAAACCTCAAGGGTAGTTAGTGTAATTTATTCTTTAAAAAAAAACCTTTAGAAAACAGTATTGAAATGTTTGAGACATTTTTGTATAACTTAAGAAAATTTGACAAAAACTATTGAAAAATATTGTGAAAAATTGCTACAAACACGCTTCTCATAATTTGTATTATTTTTTATGTTCTAAAATATTATTTTTCAACAATGATAAATTATTAACTTTCAATAATATTGTGCAACACTAGTATTTTGATTGATTATGAAAGTATTTTAATATCACCTTAATAACTTTTCTTATATGTATCCTACTGGATCTTATATCTTGATAGTATTTTGTGATAACATTTTAGATTTCTGTTTCTTGTATTTTCACGCTCTCATTTTTCATATTGACAATCATGGGCCTGACCTGCACTTTAAATTACAATTTTAGTGTGATACTCTGACGTGTTGGTCCTTGGTTGAGAGCTTCCATTGACATTTTAAAGTTTCTCAATTCCAATCAAGAGCTATCTCTATTAAGTACCATTTAAAAATGAAAGGAAAATTGGTTTAAATTGGGCTAATCCGAGCTCGGCTTGAAGCCCATTGCATTAATGGATTAGTTAGATCAGTGAGCTTTAATTGGGCAATTCTCATCCAACCTCAGCCCTACTTGATTGGCAGGCCTACCATGACAAGCAAGATGGCCTTATTAGGTACTACTTTCATTGGCCCATTTAGGAAACAAGACATCATGTGCACATTAAGGCTCTAGTTGTTTGGATGTATAATGTTTTCCGAAAATTATTTTCCTTACTTTCTTGTGTTTGATTACACATAATTGGTGTAAAAAAAATTTACATGTAAAATTTTTCAACAAAACAAAAGAAAATGGCTTGTAGATATGACTTTCGTAAGTCATTTTACAAAGCACACTCCTCGTTGCCTTTAGAAAATAAGAGTAAATGGTGGAAATCGGCCTAGCTTAGACTTCACTTTGAAGCCCACGAAGAAATGATCTTAGTTTGACTAAGCTCGAGCCTGCGCTTAAGAAAATCGATTCAATACCAAAGTGAATTGGAATGGAAGCACTAATCCATGACATGCTTGTGGCGATGGTACTATTTGACTTTTGATTTATATTACATCCTCGAACATTGAATCTTTCTTCCACTTTTATTGGGGGAAGTGATAATAAGGCAACCCGTAACAAAAACAACAAAAAAAACAAAAAAATTGTTTTTATAGTTTTTGTTAGAAACTAATAAATCTTATATCTTTTATCAACAAGGCATTCAAATTATAACAAGCCTTAACACATATGTATATTTACTGAGAACATATTTACATTTTAGGCTACCGTGTTTTAGGCCGAGCTAGGCTTGGCTCAAGCTTGGTTGAAAATTAGATTGAGCACAAAACTTTTGACTAACCTCACCTTGATTTTAACTAGAATTGATGTGTCAAACTGAGCGGGCTTAAGTCTTCCTTAGCCCAATTGATGACCATGCATGTTTAAGAATAGCAAAATTAGTTTTTTTTTTAATTTAATAAATAAGATAGCAATGGAGCTTGGACAAAGATAACTTGAAGTCTGAGAAAGGAGATCGATCACATATGGGAGCGCAATACAACAAATCATAACTAGTGCATTTCACCTCAATCTCATCGATTAGAAGACCAAGGATATGATTCTATTTGCTATGTGAAAAAGTGGGTATTGATTAGAATATGAAAGTAAATATACAATTTTTGAAAAAGAAAATAGAAGAGAAAGAGAAAAATCTATTGCGTAAATATTGGCCATGGAAGACGAAGGAAGTTAGAGGAAGAGGTTTTGGTGATTGACTGATACAAGTTAACAACTCACTCTCTTTAGAATATTTTAATAGTTTAAATTAAAAATAAATAATATAATAATTTAAAATCTTCTCTTGACCTCACAAAAAAAGGCGATTTTGTATTATAGAATATCTTAGATTTCTCGTAATATTAATGTCAACAACACTCCCACCTTGTGAAAACATCAATAAATTTATTGTATTTAATAAATTTATGGCGATTTATAAGAAGAAAGATTCTAATAAAAATAACACCAACTAAACTAAAAGCTATATAAATTTTTCATACAAAATTATGTAACTTGTTAAAGCTCAAAAACTCTGGTGAAAAAAAAAATCTCGTACTAATAAAAATGTCCTAATCATGACAATTTTGTTTACAAACTTTCTGTAGTCCAAATTTTCAATCATTAACCATGATTTTCGCTTTCTTTCTTTCTTTCGATGAAAAATTTCCAATCATGAAGCATGATGTTCTTTCTCTATCTATTGTTTCTCTCTTAAACAAGTCAAGAAAAGCAACTTGGTGTGGACAAAAAGCATGGCTTGAAGTGTGCAACAAACAACAATTCACGAGGTGACACGTGCCCCATTCAAGCACAACATACCATGGCCTAAGCTAAACTCAGATTCATACAAGGTTCATCTAGATTCCTGGGAAACTCATGGTCTTGGGCTTGCCATCTCAGCACTCCTCTCTCCTCCACTCCAAATATTTCCCTCCTCGAAATTTCAAATAATTCCATTAAAACCCACAAAAAATCTCTTTCCTTCTCATTCTGTCCCTTCTTTCTCGCCTCACATAGTTCATTTCACGACTTCAAAACCACATTCGTTGGTGATTCTTTTTTCTTACATGCTCTAATGGCTCAATTGCTGTCTCCAGTGTGCACAGACCCCCTCAAATTCCAAAACCCAATTCAGGGTTTATGCTCAAGAAGTAGATGGCGCATGTTAGCCAACAAAAGTGTCAGTTGGGGCATGGTGGGTCATGGTGGAAGGCGAAAAGTTTTTGGCAGAGTCAAGGTTGCGACAGGGGTCTCGGCGCAGTCGGAGGCAGTGGCCGATGATTATTATGCAGTTTTGGGTCTGGTACTACATCAAATTTTTGTTATGAATTCTATTTTTCTAACTTGTTTATATGGGTATATGCTTTTCTTGGTTTTCTTGTTATCCAATTGCATGCCTGATTGATCAATCATCATCATCACACTGTCACATAATATATATATATATATATATATATTGTATATGTATCTTCTATTGAATGTTGCTGGAAATGGGTTTATGTCTGTGTCTCATATGAAAATGCATACATATTATACATGTATATAGATCTATATGCACACATGTTTCTGTTTGTATAAATGTAGTTTATGCTATTGCAAATACACACACTAATTAGTGCCACTGCTAGTGGAAGTTGCCTATGAGATGCGCATAATGCAATTAGTCATGTTAGAATTGGTCTTTTTTTCTTTTTTCTTTTTTCTTTTCCTTCTGTTTTAGTTAGGGGTTGATGGGGAGAGGAATATAATGTGAATGAGGCTAGGGTTTGTGACATTCCTATCATGATTTTGGGGTCAAAAGACTATTGTTTTTCGATGATGTGAACAATAAAAGAAGGTAAATGATATGCCATGTCATGATGTTTTTGCTCTGGAAATCCTGCAAACGCTGAAAGTTTGAAGGATATGAGTGTTGCCCATTGTGAGGAACAGGATTAGCCCAGTGGTAGTGATGTCCCCTCCCATGCTTGCTGTCATGGGTTTGACTCATCCCTCCTTCCCCAGGGCTTTGGTCTCCGATGTACCAAAACAAAAGAGTTGCCTATTGTTACACATTTCTCTGTGCTGTAGTAAATATAAAGTTTATGGTATATATGGAGCTAGGTAGTCATCCAAAGTCATGACTTCTTTATTTCAGTCATGACTTCTCTACTTCGCTTTCCCATGCATATAATGTTTGTGTATCTATATTCTTCCTTCTCTGATTTTGTGCGGTACTTGAATCGTTGTTGAAGTTTACATTTCTTTCTTTGTTTGGCCAATCTTACAGCTTCCAGATGCCACACCAGAGCAAATTAAGAAAGCCTATTATAATTGCATGAAAGCTTGCCATCCAGACTTGAGTGGTAACGATCCAGAGACCACAAATTTCTGTATGTTCATCAATGATGTTTATGAGGTGAGTTGCCACCTGGAAATGCAATGCATGAAAATCTGAGTATACAAATGTAAATTTCTTTTCTGCTGCTTTTGTAAATGGAACTATTGCAGTGTAGGTCCTCAGTGACCCTGTGCAGCGCATGGTTTATGATGAAATTCATGGGTTTGCTTTGACTGCAATCAATCCTTTCTTGGATGATTCCTGCCCGAAGGATTATGCATTTGTTGATGAGTTTAGTTGCATAGGTATGATCGGAGTTAGCACCTGCGCTTCTAATTATACTTGCCCCTCCCCTTCCTTTTCTCTCACTCGCTTGCTTGCTTGGCACTTCTAGTAATCAGGAATCTGTGTTTTAGATGTAACAGGTATGAGTTTTTGGAAGAGCACAATTGAAATGTGACAATAGCTACCCCTGAGAATTCTGAAAATATTAAGGCCTCTTTAGTGATTGTGGTTTAGCACTGTTACCTTCCCTAATATCAAAACTGCGGGAAAGTGATCTCTTTTGTGAAAGTAAATGATCGTGTCCAACTGAAGAGAGGAGGTAGCTGAGAATTCATATACCTCAGGGCAGTGGGTGCGATTTCCTGACTGCTTAGGAGAATTCTGTTATTTGATTTTTCATGTGTGTGTGTTTCAGACATTCAGACATTATTCCTTGTTAGTTGAATGCTATTTTTAGATATCTTCCTAATTTTGTTAGAGTGTAAAAACTAGGCTGGAGGGATTCTACTTACAGCTGATAAATTGCGGTCGTAGTGGCATCCTCTGCAACAACATATGAGTTATGATACATGTGGAATTACTCTTTGATTTTTGTCCACAGGTTGCAAAAATTGTGCCAATGTAGCCCCAGATGTATTTGGCATTGAGGAAGACTTTGGAAGAGCCAGAGTATATGGTCAGTGTGGGAATCCTGACTTAGTTCAACAAGCAATTGATAGTTGGTAAGTTCCTGGTCCATGGTTATGACTATGGCATGATAGTATGCTTTGCTCATGCATATTATTCAGGAATAGAAAAGGTTGCAGATGTTTCCTTCCTTCATTGAGTATTAACTTTCTCTATTCTGGAAAAAACTGAATTGAACTATTTTCACCCTACTTTTTAGCCTTTAAGTTTTTATTTCTGTTTGTCATTCAATGATGTAGATTAGAGACAAGTATTTTTATTTTATCAAGGTGTCATTATTAAAGAATAATAATGGGGACTCTTTTTATGTTCAAGGAATTAGGTTGATATTTTTATCTTACTATTTCCTCTCCATTTTGCCAATTATCTTTAGGTAATATATTTCCTTTTCTTTTGCTCATTTGTTGACTTAAGATGACTAATTTGTAAATCGCTGCCTTAGGGCAGTATCACATTGGGTATAGTGGAATGATGGTCCTGTTCATTATAAGCTCTCTATTATTTATACACACTTAAACTGACAAACCAAAGAATCTCAGGGATTTTGTGGCTTAATATCTTTTTTGAGTCTGCTCTATATGATTTCCATTTGTTGTGTAAGTGCTCTATAGAAGTTACAGGAACTTGTAAGAATCATCAACCTCCCTGCATTTGTAGCATATGTTATAGCAGATTTAAGGGAAGGACAAAACCTGTTGAAGTTCGTCATTACCACACTTGTGTGAATATTTTAAGACATCATAATGCATGATGTCGGTTTTGGACAATTTGGTTATACTCATCTCTAACTCAAGCTTCGAATCCAAGTTGAATTTGTGCCAAATGAACCCACCTGAACTTGTTCTTGGCAAGACCTCCTGATATTTCAGCTCCTGTTTAAATGGCCCCATCCCATTCCATACTGTTCGAAATGCAGGCGCTAATCAGTATGGCTTGGTGAGGATACTCTTGGTCTTTGCCTTGTAATGAGAATGAGCCTCTTTCCTGGCCTTAGTCTTGTAATTAAAATGAGCCACATAAGATTTTGAGTACTTGTCTTTGTGCTGCCTACTATGTTTAACTGATTTATGGATTCCAGATGAGATATCACCTTAAAAACTAGTAATCATAGAACTTATTGCATATTAAAAATTTTCTGGATTGAATGTCTTTAGACGGTTAGATAATTAACTTTTCTTCATTTCAGCCCAGTGGATTGCATCCATTGGACTTCTGCTGCACAACTATCTTTGCTTGAAGATGAAATGCGGAGGGTAGAAAGGGTAAATGTAAGTCACACAGTTAAAGTTTCATTGTATTGAAGTTTATTTTAGAATCATTCATCTTTATCTGATATCACAATGTTGAATCTCTTAATTCCTTACAGAATTCATACGTCGTTGGCCTGTACTTATCTATTTTCAAGTTTAAGCAATATGTTTATTGCTGATCCAAAACAGGGATTAAGCCAGCCCAGAAACTGTCCTAAAATACTAACATTATGGGAATGATATGCATATTGTGCGTGATATTATTTGGGTTTCACTGGTTTCTTAACATGGAAACAAGAATTTCTTTTATGAGTTACATCTTTTGATATTCGAGACTATTTTTTCCTGTTTGACATTTCACTGTAGAGATAATTTTATCCGGACATCTTAAAGGGACCACATAATCTTTCAAAACTTTTCTGGTATATGTCAGATACATTTATTTTATCTTGGCACACAATATAAGTATACCCAAGGACTGTGCACGATATAGCTTTGTTTAATTTCTCATGTCGTTCAAAATAAAAAAACTAAATAGCTAAATATTGATGGTTTCATGAATGACAATCAGGTTGCACTGATGCTTTCAGGAATGGGATCTGCTTCATTGGATGTTTTCAGAATGGTATGACATCAATTCTTTATTGTGGATTGTACATTCCCATAGGCCATAGGGATGAACTAAATGATGGCCTATACCCCCTTTTCTCCCTTTGATGGAGATTGTTCAAACTCCTTAGTGCTGTGTTTGGAACCCGGATTTGTCAAGGGAAAAGAAAAGAAAAAGGAAAAGATGAGAGATAAGAGAACAAAATAAGAGATTCCAAATCTGTAATTCTTTCCTTTTTTTGTTCCTTTATCCTCCACTTTCTCTAATGACCCAATATACAATGTAATTTCATATCCTCTTCCCTTTCCTTTTCCTTCACCAAATCCTTGATTCAAGCACAGCGTAAGAGAATTGAACTTTTTTCTACCGAATTAATACCCACTAGATTGACACTGGACCCCAATGGCATTTTGGAGACCATTATTTATTCAATTGATTAGAACATGGTTCAGTTGAGTGGTTTGATCATGCCTCATTGCCCCTGAAAATCTCCTGAAAGGAAGTAGTGCTAAACAAATTTATTCATAATATGGTGGTTTTTGCGTCTTTATAAAATGAATGACATAAAACAAAAATGATATCTGTTTAAAGAGCCTAAAAATTCCTGCTGCTGTAAGTGATCTGTGGGAGTGAACTGAATGCGGCCATGCTGGTATTCAGGCACAGCAATTTCTTATATTATGAACACCTTTTTGTTTTGATAGGATTGGAAGGAATTTTGAGTATTTCCGAGTCAACACCTTTCCGTTATTCAATAAAATGTAAATTAGCACTCACAAAAATTCCTTCATATATTTATTTCTAAACTAATAGTTCTGTTATGGGTACCAAAGTACTTCAGATGGCATTTCAAAGAGGAGGTGGTACAAGGAATGTGTAGTATGATGTTTTCTATTTGCAGCTCTTTAGTCAGTAATTATATGCTAGTAGTTGATGTAGAACAAGTTTCTAAAGAGTTCCTGGAAGTTTGGGAGCAAAAGAAGTCCAACCGGCACCGAAAACGCGATTAGGGGTAAACTGTAATTTGTCGGACCATCTCGGAATCGCTTAAAATTTGGTGTGTTGATCCGAAACGGCCTGGGGAACAATAATTACTGACTAAAGAGCTGCAAATTTGGTGGGTTATTTTAGCCAAATTCCGTCGTTTAGGGCCCTCAAATCGGCGTTTTTACTATTTTAGGAAAGTTTTTGTTTTAGCCATAACTTTGTCTAAGAGTAATTGGACTAGGTTTGTTTTAGAGAGTTTCTTTAGGATTCTAGTATTTAAATTTGGGCTTAACTCAAGTTTCCTATTTTTTAGTGTTTTTCCTAGTTTCTTTAGTGTTTCCTTTCCTAAAAGGATTAGGGTTAGTTTATTATAAATAGGGATGTAAGCCTTCATTGAAATTAGTTTTTCCATGTTTAATAATATTCGTTTTTTACTCATTGTGACTTGTTCTTCTTGTGTGATCAAGAGCTTCGTCTTCTAGAATGAGATCTAGACTATTCGTCTACTAGAATGAAATCTAGTCTTTGTGAGTTATGCTGCGTCAGTAGTAGACCTTCTTGTTTCTTGTGAAGATATCTGAGTTTTATATGTAGGTTTTACGACTATCTATTGGATAAAGATAAAAACTTAAACAGCTGGCTAGCTTTAATCTTTTCAGTATTGCTGCATTTGGTTTTCATTTTTCATAAAATTACTCCAAATGTGGCAGGCAAGCTCTCGATGGGAAAAGAGACAGGCTAAAATCTTGGTAAGAACTTTGATATTTTCATTCATCTTCTTCCACATTGTTTCATTTTCTTTCCATTCCTTTTTCTTTTTGTGGGTTCTTCTGTATTGTACTTTCAGCTGTTAATTGGTATCTCAATATTTTTCATTACTATAAATTTTTTGTGGTCTTCTGTATTTCATTTTCAGCTGTTAATTGGTATCTCAAGCGTCTGGTTTTAAAAAAATTTTAAAAATATTAAGACACATTTGGACTCGTGTCCGACACGTGTGAGGGAGTGTCCATGAGTGTTATGTCTTACACAGAAATAGCAATTCTTAGCAGTGTCCATGCTTCTTATCCTCGTAGTCCTGGATATACTGGACTGTCATGGTGCTCGCTTCTATTTGGTCAATCAATGACCAATATATCATGCTCGACTCGTAAATATGAACAATAATTACATAATCCTCAAGATAAAATACAAATTTTAATTGAACACCTCTGAAATCATTTCGTAAGGTAAAATTATTTATAAGAAATTTTTGAGTTAAAACTTAAATGTCTTTGAATTGAGATGACAAACCCCGTTGTACAAGAATGCTTGCTTGGTAGTAAATCACAGTCATGCAATATGCCTTGGTGCCTAGAGAAGAGTAAAACCTTAAAAAGGTAGGACCAAACAAAGAAAAGAAAAAAACCTATTGGCTCCCTTAATTTAATTAAGCAAAGTTGGAGCTTGGCTCAAGTTGCTTGATAGCAGAGGTAGTAAACAGCAATAATATTTTGTATTCATGAAGCCAATGTTTCCTAAGTATGCCATAAACCTGGAAAGGCAAGAAAATGATGGCATTCCAGTTGAGATACATGCTCTACAGTCTACATCTAGAATTTTCTATATGCTTTCGTATTGGATATTGTCTATATCAAGTTTCCTCTTTTAATGCTGCTCATATTTGTTTCCACCAGGCAGGTATCTGCATTATGTTCATTGGTTTTTGTTTGTATAAATTAATCGTGTTTGGTTTGACAAATGGCTTATATATTGTGTTTAGGAGAAAGCTAAACTGGGGAGGATGAAGCAGAAAGGTTTTGATAAAACTGAATCATATTGGAGCAACCTTTGGGGCAAGCCCAGAGAATACCAAAATACAGGTAAGAGGGACTCAGAAAAGAAAATTGCTACTTTATTAATGCTGATGTTTAAAAAAGCATCCTGGAGGGGTCTTCCATCTAGCATTTTACTTTTAGTTATTCTGATATACTACTTTTTCAAGTACAAATGTCTGCTCTATTGTTTCCAAGAATTTTTTAGTTCGATTAACTATAGATTTTAGGGATTTGTGATTGTTAAGAAGTCTAATGTTGCAAAATAATGTGGGAAGTTGCGTTGACCTTCCCACCAAAACTTAGGTCTTCCCATTTGGTAAAATGAAGGTCCAATTAGCCACCTTGTCCTTGTCTCTCTCTTTCTTTCTCTGGATTACCCCATGACAAGCATGCTGTCCAAAATAATGTGCTTGTACTATTGAAAGCAGCTCTATTCGTTGATGATTGATGATATAGGCTTCCCTATGATCAGATAGGGTGGGCTGGGTCTAAGTCACCTAATCTGCCTAGGAAGGCAGGCATATTGCACACTAAGTTGCGAATCGGCAAACTCAGTGCGAAATCCTGTCAAAGTCGTGAGCTGGCTCGGTCAAACTAGCAAGCTGACCAGGCAGATTCAGTTTTATTGGGAAAAAGTTGGTTTTTTGTATGGCAGGGCTTGAACCAGCAACCTCAAGCTTGAAATATCACAGTCTCTGCCAGAAAGCCAACCCCGGCTTTAATAATATATTGGCTGTTTTTATTATTTATTGGTAACTATACAGCATAATAGTGTAAATACATTATATTTTCATATTTCACCATGGATGGAGTTATTTAACAAAAACTTTAATGCATAAAAAGCCTTTAAAATTATTTAAATTATTGTATATAAAAATATTTATATTTTTATAAATATATATACACATGCGCTGGAGGCGCTCCCTCTTTCAAGGTATTTTAATAGAAGGCGCTCTTGCGCACCCGCTCGACAAATCGGTGACTTAGGGCTGGGTTTAAATGGCGGGGTTTTTTGATTGAGAAAGCAAAACTTGAGCTTTAAAGCAGGTTTAGGCTCGAATTTGGCCAAGTCTAGGTTAGATAGCTGTGAGACACCGGAGGTTAATGCTTGATGGAAACAGGTTTAGGAGAAGTTGAGTTTTGAAATAAATTAGGAGTGAATTTGGTCAAGTTTAGGCTGGGTATCAGTGAAAAACCGAAGGCCACTAAGGAGCACGAACACCAACGAGAGTGTAGGACACGCCGACATAGCGATTTTAAAAAAATACAAGACACGACATGGCATGGACACCGAAAAAGAATATATTTTTATATTTTTATGTCATATAACAAAAAAAATTAAAAAATATAAAAGATAACACTAATTAAAATTAAAAAACAACATATTTTACTATTTAATCGGCAACAACTAGTCAATTACATCCATCAAAAAATGATAAAGTAAGCATCTACATTAACAATAAAAAAAGTTGTTCCATCAATATATAAGACTATAAAGTCATAAACTACCCAAAACATTAAAATGTCATTAAACTTCATCAACTATCATCATCATCTAATATAAAATTTGTAAAGAACACAAAACAAATTAACCACAGATATCAGTAGTATACATGTTCTTCTTTTTCGATCCAACAGACTAGGGCTTCTCTCTCTCTCTCTCTCTCTTACACACACACACACACACACACACACACAATCGATTTGGTTTGGCAGAGATCTACCCCCTTTTCTTTATTTTCAAATTTTAAATTTTTCTTAGTCACAAAATGAATCTCATTTTATAATTTTAAAATTTATAGCTGAGCCCCACTATGTCCCTAAAGTGTTCAAAATGGGACACGAGCGTCCAAGCCGCATCCATAGAGTGTCCGATTTAAAACATTTGGTGTTTAAAAAAATCAGACGCGTAAAATGGAGTGTCCAACACGTGTCTGGCATGTGTCCCACGCGTGTCGGTGTCCGATACGCATCTAACACTGGTACAACTCTTCCAACTATCCAACGGAGTGTCTGTGTTTCCTACCTTGCTAGAAATTCTAGGATTTTAGAGGTAAAGAGTTGGTGAAAATTAGGTAGGGGTTTAGGAGCAAAGGTCTAGAGTTTTGGAATTAAATAACAGCTTTAGGAGGGCTGGTTGTGACTTTTAGGTTTGCTCAAAATTTAAACAAAAGAAAAGAAGGAAGACGGACGAAGAGGATTAAGACAGTAACCTTAGAATTGGACGAAGGCTCTTCTTGGAGTCTCACTATTATTGAGCTAAATATGGAGAGAAATTTTATTAATCAAACTTGTCTACTCTTAGTTACATGGTTTGGTTGTATAAAGCATGGATTTCCTAAGCTTGCTAAACAAGGTTTCCTAAACTAATTAGGAATAAGTAAAGGAATTAATAAAATTATAACCTATCAACCTAAAGCCCTAGACAATGCACAAGTATAACAATATCGAAATACCCCTATTTTTGTAAAAATATGATCACACCCCTAATTGTGAAAAAATTGTTTTTTGCTGATGAAAAAGAATTAGAGCGATTTGTATTCTTCTAAAATTCAAATAGAATAGTTTCCAATTATGTAACACCAATTGTGAGACCCACTGGTCTGTTGGTAGGGCCCATGTGGATGTGCTTCTTATTTCTCCTTTTCCAAGCATACATTTTAAGATACCATTTCACCATCAATTAACGTAATGGTTTTGTCACATCATGTTATAATTTCGTAGACCTAAGTTGATTTTTAGTGCTAGTTGACTTATATCCTAAGAAGCATGGATACGGACACGAGTACGGATACGGACACAGATACGGACACAGGACACAATATTTTCAAAAAATGAGGACACAGATACGGCAGGGACACAGCAAAAAAAAAAAATTTATACATTTTTTGTTTGTCATGTATGTGAACATAAAATTCATAAATCAACAAAAATAAGATAAAAATAACTAAATAAGTTCATAATTATAATACAACTACTAACAAGTTAAGGATTTGAAGAATTGGATTTGGGTGTTTTATGTTTTGGTGTTTTAATGTTTTGAAATTTATAAATTAGACTCTATTTAATACTTATAACAATAACATTTTAACTCCAGCGTGTCTCAAAATGTGTCCAATAGTTGGACACGCGTGTCCCCGATGTGTCCGATAAGTGTCCACTAGAAAAAATATTGGACAAGCCAATTGGCGTGTCCGACACGTGTCCTGGTGTGTCCGAGGAGTATGTGTGTCCAACATGTGTCCGACACGGATACGGCACCCTAAACGGAGTGTCCGTGCTTCCTAGCTTATATCTACTCCATCTTATAGACCATGGCATGCTAGTTTCATATACCATGATGCTACCTAGAGCCCCAGCTCCTGGTGTGGGTTTGAAATTTGGGCTTCTTTTAAAATTAACTGGTGTTATCTGGAATTTTGGAAGAGGCCTTATGTTTATTTTGACTGCAAAAATCTCCCTGTGGAACCTAGATTCTTTACAAATTCGTCTTTCTAAACAAAAGTGAATGACTCTTTAGTCTGAGAGGCAGATAACAATTTGAATTTCAGGTAAGGACCTAGGGGTAAGGTCAAAAGCATTACTTTCCTCCAGATTTCCGAGTATAATGATCGAAAAATTGGCTTCTGAAGACGAACCAAATTTGTAATTATGGAGGAAGTTGGAACATAAATGCAAATATTTTCTATTCTTTTTTGGTACATTGATAAGTGGGGTGCATATAAGAAGAATTTTATCTTTTAGTTTTTCAAAGAAGTACTTTTGCTATGAGAGACTATATCAATTCATCTAAGATTGAGATGAAGCTATGAACACCTACCAAATAAAAAATAAAAAAAAAGGAAGAAAGAAAGAAAGAAGAGATGAAGCTAGAAAGTTTATGGGAAATGAATACTATCAAAATGCAAGTTGTATGCAATGAAACATAATGAATCTGATGCTGTGTGGGAGTGAGACCCTCACTTCAAAAATCTGATTACCCTATAGTTATGTTCTAATTTATGGGTTGTAGTCCTTGGCCACAAACTTATTCTTACCAGAAAAGTTTGAGGTTGTGTGATATCCTTGAGATGCTGTTGTTCTTCTCCAAAGTGGAATTATCAGATTTTAGTTACCTGATGACAAGTTGTGGATCGTTTTGTTCTTTATAAACCGCTATGCTCTCTAATGATATAGTAGGACTTTTGTTCTTGTAGTACGGAATATTTTACTATGCTTTAGAATCAAAGAGTTTGGGGATGAGCTACGGTAGAATGGAAATATGTCTTTTGGAAGTATAATTAGGATAAAAAGGAAGAGAAAAAAAAGGAGAAATTAATTAATTATAGCAATGGGGCACCCAACAATGACTTTTATTATAATGTTTCAATTACCCAAAAGAGTGCTTATGAAGGCGGTAACCCTTATGGGAGCCGGAGTGGGATGGATGAAAGTAAGAGACACTGCCATTGATGTGGACCACTATGACAAGATAGGAGATAAGCAGTGGCGGACCTACACTCAGACCAAGGGCGGCCAGGCCTCCCTGAGTTTTCAAAATTCTGTTTAGGCCCTATGGATATTTCTGTTCATAGGATACCGTTCCTTTGGAATTCTTCATTATTTCAGGATACAGTAGTGAGCCAGCTTGCCTGTGTCGTGAACTTGGAGGTCATGTTTGTTTCCGGGAGACAAACTGTGGGAAATTATTAGGACTGGGCTTGTCTGGATGTAGCCCACCTTCGTGTGCAGTTTTTGGGTCTGGATTCAGACTGGCCAAGTTAATATTGGTAGGGCCATTTTTGTATTCAAATGGTCAAAGTTGGGTGACCACGCGAGGACACATTGTGATTTTATCATGGGTGATTTCATCATTTCGCGGCTTATCCCTTTCTGGACCTGTGCAGTCAAAGCCGGGATAAGACCGGTTATCCGGCCAACTTATTGCATATCCTACCAAAAGAAGGACAGAGCAGATGGCTCCGGTGGGTTCCCTTAACCAAGCCACTGTATCCCCTGGCCCTTATCCCACCCCATGAAACAAACACAGCCTAAGAGTACTTGCTTTATTTTAGAAGCATTGGAGAATTTTTTGCTGCACGCATCATTATGGTCACCAGTTCTAACATTTGTAAAGATTGAAAAAGAGTTACACTGGCATTCTTCTCTATTTTTCATCTTGTTTCGTGGCTAAAATTTTTATTATGGGAACAGAAATAAATTCTGGCTCTTTTGAGGCTTATTACTGTGCTGGCTTATGTAATGGTTATAGATATTTCAGTCAATGTTTCAATGTTCTGAAACTACAAAAGCCAACATTGTTCCTGGCTATAGTACCAAAATAAATGTGTTGAGGTTGAGTCGTTTCTGCATTAATACAAACCATCTACATGGCAGAAGTTGTCTCAAAACATGGCTTGTACTTTTCCTTTAAATTTAACTAAAGCTTTACATGTGGTTGCAGAAGAGGAAGTGAAAGAAAGAGCACGAAGAGCTGCTGCAGCTGCAGCTGCTCGAAGATGGAGAGAGTACTCAAGAAGGGGTGTTGATAAACCTCCTACCTTTAAACTGCCAGAAGCTCTGTCAAACAAGGAAAAATGAGCAGTAAATTCTGATAACCTTGATTTTCCATTGTCACGTGTAATTCAGGTATTCAAAATCCCATTATTGAAGACATCTATGATAAACTCAGATGTCATGTAATATATGTAAATTTCATATTGATGTCACAACTGTATAACAAGGATTAGTCTAAGTGCAATGAAATTAATAAATGAGAAACAATATGAATTATAGAACTAGTTCGCTATTCTGTGGCTTGTTCTGTTTCATCAATGAGGTATACATATGTATATAATGTTAATGTTTGTAAGTTACGAAAGTATAACATTCTTATGCATCTGTTATATGACATGTAGGTCCTTTGAATTTTTTAGCACTAAGGAGGCAGCTAATTTGCACTTCTTTATAGTTAAAATCAAAGCTCACATATTTGTAATGCTGTTAAATGTTATATAGACCAAAGTTATTTGTTTGTATTTATTTGGTGTTTGGCTGACTATGGCATATGGTGAAGTTGTTTTTTCAGCTTATGCTTTTCTAGATATTTCCACAGTGCTCACAGAATTTGTTCCAGGTTAAATGGCTTTGAAAATCACCAAATTAGGGTGGTTCCAAGGAGAGTTGGACCTGTTAGATGATAGGTTTCTTCTTTCGGAGGATATTTTAGTCCAGTAAACACTTTACAAAGTTTACTGTCTAGCATAAAAACTGCTGACTTAATCAATGAATAGTCGCTGAAATCTTTGTTCTTGTGGAAAATAGAAATTAAACCTCTGATGTAATCACATTTTGAAGTCTTAGTGCAAGTAAGGTACAAGGTCCTTTAGTTCATCTTCGATATTTGGATACAGTGGTTATGTTACTTTGCCATGGAGTAATGTTTGGAGCTTAAAATCCATTCACTTGGGGATTGGACTGACAATGGGGATTGATATGTAGGAGAATTTTGGTTCTTCAAGTTGTTAGTGAGTTTTGTAAGTTGGGAGAGTTGTTTATTTGTGGAGACATTATGCTCAAACCAGCAAGAATAAAAAAAAGCTTCTTAGTTAACACAACCAGAATCTGCCCATAAACTTGTTAGGCTTTGAATATCTATTGGCTGCCCCTAAATTTATGCACAGTTTGAGGGAATGCTAGGAACTGATTGTTTCTGTTCATATAACTATATGCTCATCTGCACAATTTAGGTTTACATATTTGCACAATTTGCTCCAGCAATAATTGTTGCTTTTGCTCGCAAGCTAGGTTTGTCAAAGGAGATGGTGGCTCAAACAACAGAACATCTAGTTTTTGGTTCAGCTATAGGGGAGCAGTCCTGAGAGAGTTAGGCTGTTAATTTTAGCTTGGTAGTATTTATTTCCCTCCATCCCAATTTGGTTTTCCATTTCAAACATCATGACACGAGTTATTAAATAACCGTCTAATACTTGGATAAAATTCATGAGGAATCCTGTAATTAAGTCCTTATAGAAATGAGCTATTACTTTTAGCCCCTTCCTTCATTACTCTCTTTGTGCCAATCTAAGAAGCTCCAAAATGAGCACGAGACACGATATGGGCATCCCGACATGCAATTTTTTAAAAAATAATGGCATGACGTATTCATAATAACAATAATTACTTCTCAATTTTTTACATTGCGTACAAGCTTTTATTATATTGAAATAATAAGAAATCAATTTTCATATTCTACATATATATTGTAAAGGAAGCATGTAAATGTGTAAGAGAAAATATTAATAACTATTTTAGAAAGTTTTGTTCAAAATCAAATTGGAAGTTTTGGGGTTTTAGAAATTCTAAAACTAATTACTTTAGAGTGATTAACAGGTATAAATTCAATTTTGTCATTCTCGTTGGATCTCAAGTTATTTTATTGGAAAGCCATAATGCATTTTATGTGTGTTTAAGCGATGAATATGTGTGTTCTCTAAGTGTCTGAAGCATGTAGAATACATTTGAATATGTGGCCGTTGAGTGTTGGTGTCTAATATGTCTTAAAGTATTTGTAGAATAGGGGCATTTTTAGTTATTTGACATTAATTAGATTTTACTATTCATTATCTGTAATACCAATTTTGTAAGTCTCCAAGTTTTTGGGAAAGAAGGCAGTAAAGTCTGTGCTTGTTAGTTGCCAACAATTATTGTTCATAGTTTGAGACAATTCTATTTATTTCATTCATTTATTACTTCCACTAGTTTTGTAGATGAACAAACGTAAACATGTAGAAAAAGTTATATACTTACATCTAATTAACCATATATTGACAGGCAAACACACAATTCATTTGACTAAATTACGTAATTATGGCATGTGGTGAAGTCATATAATGTTTTCACTACTCAAAGAATCTTTTTCCACTAAACGGCTTTAAAAACCACCTAAGCAGGCTGGGTCCATGTAAAATTTTAGTTTTTTATGAATAATTTTTTTCTCTGTTCTTTTTACCAACATGAAAAATTCAGGTAAACATGGTAAAAAGGTGGAATCATCTGAATAAAGAGGAGCCAAATCGATTATTATGGTAGTCACTTGTCACATTCAAGCATCCAGCATGGCCTAATACATGACATGTTATAAAGGACTCTACTTTAGTTTGGATTGGTTCCATTCTTCTCATTTCTGATCCTTTGGTTGCTGAGGAAATTAGGTTAATAAAAGGTGTAAAAAAATATGAACTTCTCTAATCTATCCTTGCTTTAAAAATATGAAACCTAAATTGACCCAATGAATAGCAGTAAATGAAAAAAATCTAGCCCCAAGTTTATCATTATGTTTGTTTATCAAAAGACAGTATTTAGTGCACAAGGTTCCTGTTACTACAAGGTCCAGGAGTAGTAGTAGCCTAGTAGATAAGCAGCCTTACCCCTATTATTTTGTTATATTTAAAAAACTCAAATTCGATTCACTACAGATGGTGGCTTGCATATTGCGTTTGTGGCAGTTCTTCAATTTTTTTTTCCTCTCTCGTACTACTTGATAATGATAATAACATTTCAATATTTTGGTGTATAGATGAATATAAGGACTTTCACCAGCAATTAGAATCATTTTGAAGGTTTGAGTTGTTACCGTAAAGGTAGGAAATCAAGCTGGGAACAAAACCTAGTCCGGACTTCGTATCATTGAGATAGATTTTTTTATAGTTATTCACTTTTTGAATATCCTCAAAGCATGAGAATGTGAGTTTTAATATGAGAGCAGTCACTTTATACAAATAATGCTAGTGGTTAGGCCTGTCTTTTGTCCTATCTCTCCCAATACCCTTGATTCATAGGAATCAACATGGAAGCATATCCTTTTTTGGTTTTTTCTGCATACCCTTTACAGCAGCGTAACATGAGTCAAATCATGTAGAAGTAAAATCATAAATAAGTAGGCAAGAAAAGCATGCTAATATGAAGCTTTTCCTTGCGAAGATCTCATAAGTTTCTTTAGATGTGACTTAAGACGGACAATCTATAATTTTAATTTCATTAACTTTTGGATTGAGCCAAAAATTATAAATCTAAACCTAGAAGGGTGTTTCTTTTCTTCTCCTTTTTGGTTGCTTTTCTCTGTTTATTTGTTTCTCATTTTATATTAACTTGCAAAAGCTTCTACAGCCATATGTATAGACTTGTTGAATGTGGTGGAGATGAGCATAGGGGTATTTTGCGTTAACTTTGTTTAGTTTCTGTGGTAAGAGCTGGTCTTTCATGCATCCTTAGCTGCATTCAGCATCTTCGAGATTAGAAACCTCTTCAGGTTAGATTATTCTTGATTGAGCCCATATTATTTGTGAGTGTTTTCTAAACACAGGTTGGACTCAAGTCTGGATAAGACAAACATGGTAAGCCTAATAAGGTTGTGATCTATTATACATGGGCTAGGGTGCACCTATTATCAATGTGGGTTGACGGTAATTAGTGTGGGCCCATTAAGCCAATTAAGCCTTTTATGGAATGGCCCAATGTGGCTAGGGTTTTTCTATATATAGAGGTTAGATCCGCTCTCTTTCCACAATCAGATAGATTTTCATAAACTTCCGTCATACAGTAGTGGGTACAGAGAGGAAGATCAGTCTCCAAGAAGCTTTGTTCGAGATTAATCACCGCTCCAAAGAGATTCGTGAAACCATGGAACAAACAGGTAAGTTTTTGCATTCAGTTTTATTTCCTGTTAAAATTCCTATGTTCACATATGATCTAGGTCAACTTTTATGATCTGTTTTGAAGTTTACATGTGGTATCAGAGCCTAATATATATGGATTAGGGACTTATTGTGTGATTTAAACTCGTTAAACTTGATTATGAGTTGTTAAGCCTGAATCTTGCATGATTTAATCCGAACAATAGATAACTTCTTTTCAGAAAATTAATAAGGGGCTTTTGTTTCTCTCTGAACAACAAACGTTTTGATATAAAGATTGTAACCTAACTCTGTTCGTAGAGAAAGTTATAATTTTTTGAAGTTTCGGGTAAAAAACTTAAAATTTCTTGTAAAATTCTTGAATATGATGTTTTTCATGCATATCCTTGCATTATATTATATATTCTTGTTACTGAATAGCATACGAACCTGTTAGTACAAGTTTTATACAAGAAAAATCAAGTTTTGAAACCCTAGCCGCCATGGTCGAATCTAGGGTTCTTGGAAACCCTAAAATCATGTGTTTTTTCCCCTTAAAATTATCATAAACATGTTTATTGATGTTTAGAGATCTTGTATGTGTAATAATATAGCAAAAATCATGCTCAGAATTTCGAATTTGGGGTGAAAATGGGGCTGAAAATCGAATTATAGCAAACCAGGTCGCGTTACAGGTGAACCAGGTCGGACCGGGTCGGGTTGGCCTGGCTGAAGGTCAGGGATGACCAACCGTGGCTGGCCTCGTCCACGCGCGGCCTAGGCGCGTGAGGGCGTGTGCAATACTTTCTGGGGTCCACCAAAATTCTAGAATTTTCCCCTCAGTGAGAGGATTCCAGAAAATATTTTTTCATAATTTTTGGATATCGTTTGGTATTTATTTGGGCCTGTTTTAGGGTAAATTGGGCTATTTTCAGATATCTGTGCATTAGTTTTTCCTGATTTTTCATGGGTAAATGTTTTTTGACCTTCTGAATCTATTGGTATTGTGTACTCTCCCTAGTTAGGTCCCTAAAAATTATACTCTCTCCCATAAGTCATTTAGGAGCCTAAAATTGTCATTTTATGTTGAAAATTATAAAATATGATTTTATTATATGGCTCAGGCAATACATATATGATCACTGGGTACTTTTGGCTATGTGCCCATAAGGATGTGATACATGGCACTTTTACATCAAGTATTGTCATGACAAGAACTTTGGATTGAAATGGGTGCTACTACCCAGAGGAGTGCACTCATTAAATCTGATTTTCTTACATATGGTATATGACTGTATCCGTTGTGTTATTGCAAACAATCGCCTGTCCAAAGGGGGTTATTGTGTGCTTTAATGACAGGGATGTGATGCAGCAGCTGATCCGAGAGTACCTAACTTTTGAAATACATGTCTGCCTAAAGGGGACTATTTTTCAAGTGCTTGGGCAATCTCATATGGTAGCTGACTAGGAGGGACCTCATAGCATGTTGCACTCTCTACCCAAAGGGGAGACGGCAATGTTGCACCGGGACATCCCTATTATTTATACTTGGTATAATTACTACCTTTAGTGTATTGATATGTTGCCTCTTTTGTTGCCATGATAGTTTCCTTTGCAATTAACAACAATAACACTACTGTTGTGCTGTTGAATGGTTCAAACTTTAAGAAGTGGAAGCAGGATATAGAGTTTGCCTTGGGTATTGTTGATCTGGATTTGGCCTTGAGGGAACCTAAACCTGCTGCAATCACTGATACTAGTTCTGTTTCCGAGAAGGAGTTATATGCAAAGTGGGACAGATCAAATCGACTCAGTCTCATAGTTGTTAAGAGATCCATTCCTTAGCACCTATTGACTGGCCTGCCTGAGACTAACAATGCCAAAGTACTGTTTGAGGCTATAGGACAGAGATATCAAGTATTCAGCAAGGCTGAGACTGGAGCCCTGATGAATGAACTCACGAGTTTGAGGTATGACAGCCAGAGTGGGGTAAGGGAATATGTCTTGAAACTTATTTTTCTCCAATCCAAATTTAGAGGTCTGAATGTTACCCTCCCTGATGATTTCATTGTCCATCATGCTCTTAATAGCCTTCCACCAGAGTTCAACCAGATAAAGACTGCCTACAACAACCAAAGTGAGTCTTGGACAGTGAATGACCTCATTGCCAAATGTGTCTTAGAGGAGGATAAGGTTAAGAGAGAGAAAACTGAGTCTGCCTTGCTTGTTTCTCATTCCAAAGTCACTCCTAGGCAGAGTCATGGGAACCGAAAGAACCATAAGAAACCTAGTGCCAATACCCCTCATAAAGGTCAGGATAATAAAGGGCATGGTAAAGGTCACGGTCAGACCCACAATCCTTTAGGTCCTAATTCTACAATTAAGAAGGCCATCAAGTGTTTTTTATGTAGGAAAGAAGGCCACATAAAGAAAGATTGTCATAGGCACAAGTCCTGGTTAGAAAAGAAGAAGAAACAGGAAGGAGGTAACTCACTTGCCTTAACTTGCTTTGAATCTAATTTCGTTAGTGTCCCATCAAATTCTTGGTGGTTTGACAGTGGTGCAACTGTTCATGTTGCCATGTCTTTGCACGGATTCAGAAGTAAACAGAGGCCAAGTGAAAGTGAGGCTAAGCTTAGAGTTGGAGATGATAGCATAGTTAGGGTCGAGTTCATAGGAGATGCCATTTTAAATTTAGAAACTGGTTTTCAACTTATTTTAGAAAACACTGCTTATGTACCGTCTTTTAGACGGAATTTGATTTCTATTTCTTCTTTGAACAAACTTGGATATGGTTTTCAATTTCAAAATGGCTTGGTTGATTTATTTTACAACTCCAAAATTGTTGGCTATGGTTTGTTATCTAATGGATTATACAGGGTGAAATTAAAACAGGATAATGAGTATGTCTCCTTCCATGTTGAAAATAGTGTATCCAAGAGACCTATAATTAAAGACCAGTCTTCCATGTTATGGCATAAGCATCTAGGTCACATTTCTAAAGAAAGAATTCAAAGGCTAATTAAAGATAACATCCTTATATCACTTGATTTTGGAGACCTAGACACTTGTGTTGACTGTATTAGGAAAAAATTGACCAAGACTAGGAAGAAAAGTGCAACACGGAGTGGTGGCCTTTTAAAAGTCATACACACTGATATTAGTGGACCTTATTCCTTAACCTTTTGTGGAAATAAATACTTTTTGACCTTTATTGATGATTTCTCTCGTTATGGCTATGTTTACCTAATTAAAGATAAATCTGATGCACTTAAAAAGTTTAAAATTTTTAAAATAGAAGTGGAGAATCAATTGACCAAAAGGACTAAGGTTGTTAGGTCTGACCATGGGGGTGAGTATTATGGCAGACATGATGTCACTGGATAGCATATGGGACCGTTTGCCAAATACTTGCAAGAATGTGGGATTGTTGCCCAATATACCATGCCTGGTAGTCCTGAACAGAATGGTGTGGCCGAAAGGCGTAATCGCACTCTTAAAGACATGATGAGGAGTATGATGAGTAGGAGTAATTTGCCTACATATCTCTAGGGTGATGCCATTGAGTCTGCCTTGTACATTCTCAATAGAATTCCCAACAAGTCTGTTCCTAAAACACGTTTTGAATTTTGGACTGGTAGAAAGTCTAGCCTTAACCATCTTCGTGTCTGGGGTTGTCCGACAGAGGTTAGGATATATAACCCTTTTGAGAGAAAAACCGACCCTAGAACCACTTGTTGTTTCTTCATTAGGTATCCAGATCATTCTAAGGGATACAGGTTCTACTATCCTACGCCTAGTGCTAGGATTGTTGAGTCTCAGACAGCTAAGTTCTTGGAGCATGATACAGCTGATTTGGAGACCCCACAGCAACTTGATGTTGATAGGCAAAGCGAGGTGGTGCCTATCCCCTTGCCTAATGTTCAAACTTTTGTTTTGCCTACTCCTGTGGATGGAATTGATCAGGAGCAGCTGGGGATAATGCACCCATTGCTGCTAATGCTCCTGATCCTGTTGATCCTGTTGAGCCTGTTCCAGAGGTACCTGTGAGGAGATCAGTGAGACAGCGAAGACCTGCTATATCTGATGAGTTTATTGTCTATCTTAGTGAGAGTGACTATGATGTAGGTCCTGTGATTGAAGCATTCTATGACACATAATGGAGTATGGGAGCTCGTTGATCTTCTAGTTGGCGATAAGGCTATTGGTTGCAAGTGGGTGTTCAAGACTAAGAAAGACTGTAAAGGGCAGGTTGAGCGTTTCAAAGCTAGATTGGTTGTAAAGGGATTTACTCAGAGAGAAGGCATTGATTCTAGTGATACATTCTCTCCAGTTTCATCTAAGGATTCATTCAGAATTGTCATGACTTTGGTGGCTCATTATGATTTAGAGCTTCATCAGATGGATGTCAAGACTGCTTTTCTGAATAGTAGCCTAAGTGAGGAAATTTATATGGTGCAACCTAAAGATTTCAAGGAAGAAAGTAAGGAGCACATGGTATGTAAGTTAAAGAAATCTATTTATGGTTTGAAGTAAGCCTCGCATTAATGGTATTTGAAGTTTGATGAGATTGTCACTTCCTTGGGTTTTGTGAAAAATAAAGTTGATCAGTGCATATATCTCAAGGTCAGTGGGAGGAAATTTATTTTCCTTATTCTTTATGTTGATGATATTTTACTTGCCAGCAGTGACTTAAGTCTTTTGGATGAGACTAAGATGTTGTTGTCTAATTCATTTGATATGAAATATCTTAGAAAGACCTCATTTGTTTTGGGTATTGAAATCATTCATGATAGATCTCGTGGTGTGCTGGGGCTTTCTCAGAAAGGGTACATCAGTATAGTACTTGAGAGGTTCAGTATGCAGAACTGTAGACCTGGTGATATTCCTGTTACCGAGGGTAACAAGTTCAGTAAGAGTCAATGTCCCAAGAATGATTTGGAAGTAAAAGCTATGTAGAACATTTCTTATGCTAGTGCAATTGGCAGTCTTATGTATGCTCAAGTTTGTACTAGGCCAGAGTGGGAGTTCTTGGTAGATATCTTTCTAACCCTAGCTTGGACCATTGGGTGGCTGCAAAGAAAGTAATGAGGTATTTGCAGAGAACGAAAGATTATATGCTTGTATATAGAAAAGTAGACAATCTTGATGTTGTTGGTTATTCAGATTCAGATTTTGCTGGATGTGTGGATGACATGAAATCTACCTCTGGATATGTCTTTATGCTAGCTGGAGGAGCTATTTCATGGAAGAGTGTCAAGCAGACTCTTATAGCTTCTTCCACTATGTATGCTGAGTTTGTGGCTTGTTTTGGAGCTGCAACCCAAGCTGTTTGGCTGCGAAATTTTATTATAGAACTTAAGGTGATTGATTCCATTGCTAAACCACTGAAGATCTTTTGTGATAATAATGCAGTTGTATTCTTTTCTAAGAATAATAAGAGTTCTAGTGGGTCTAAGCATATTGAGATTAAGTATCTGTCTGTCAGGGATTTGGTAAGGAAAGGTGACATCATCGTTGAGCACGTCGATACAGAACAGATGATGCTAGACCCTTTGACCAAGGGACTCAGGCCTATTACCTTTGGTAGACATGTTTTCAACATGGGTGTAATTGGGTCATTTGATGTGCTTGGTTAGTGGGAGTTGTTTTCTTTACATTATTTAACAGATCTTATGTATTGAGACCTTTTTTGGTTATTTGATGGTTATCTTTTGTGGTTGTGTTTGATGTCATTTATGCATGAATACATTTCTGATACTTGTATATCATATGGATTAATGTATTCATAATTTAGTTTATTGATAGTCTTAAGTTTGGTGTGATTTACGCAATTCAGGATATGTCTTATGTTTGCACCATAAAGTTGTCTCGAGACAGTTGTGCAAGATATATGGGTTTCATTAGAAACCATTGAAATTCTCTTACTTATTGAATGAGCATGCAGTTAAAGAGAATTTAAGGACTGATTGAGGATTAGCACTATTATCAGATCATATACGAAGTGCTTTTTTCCACCACACTGCCACATTTGATCCATATCGATAAAGTTATTAATGTTTGTAATTATGAGTAGTCTTGCATGGACTAGTAATGTAATGACTACCTTGGTTCGATATTGTTAACTTTGTTAGACCGAATTGTTTTAGGTGTTGTTTCTCATCCTACTTGGTTTTTTAAAATTGTGGCCACATAAAGTTATTTTCATGTTCTAACCCGAGAGTCGTTTTTCAAATTTTGTTTCTACAATTAATGTTGGCTCAAGTAGGAGAATATTAGATTATTCTTGATTGAGCCCACATTATTTGTGAGTGTTTTCTAAACACAGGTTGAACCCAAGTCTGGATGAGACAAACATGGTAAGTCCAATAAGGTTGTGATCTATTATACATGGGTTAGTGTGCACCTATTATCAATGTGGGTTGACGGTAATTAGTGTGGGCCTATTAAGCCAATTAAGCCTTTTATGGAAGGGCCTAATGTGGCTATAGTTTTCCTGTATATAGAGGCTAGGTCCCCTCTCTTTCCACAATCAGACAGATTTCCATAAACTTCCGTCATACAGTAGTGGGTACAGAGAGAAAGAGCAGTCTCCAAGAAGCTTTGTTCGGGATTAATCGCCGCTCCAAAGAGATTCGTGAAACTATGGAACAAACAGGTAAGTTTCCGCATTCAGTTTTGTTTCCTGTTAAAGTTTCTATGTTCACATATGATCTAGGTTAACTTTTATGATCTGTTTTGAAGTTTACACTTCAGTCTGCTGCTTTTTTTTGTTGAACCTTGTGTGTTCTAGAGAATATTTTGGTCAGACAAAACTCTCTATAAAGAATCTGGCCTTGAATAAAAACTCGACTTAATTAAAATAGTGGAATTAAAAGCATCTTTGTTTTCATTGACACAATACACAACATTTCTGAACGAGATACTGCAAATTATAACAAAATTTCTTTACTATCTTACAGTTGAAGCAACAGTTTGAGCCCAAACTCTGAGATGATCTTTCATGTTTATTTTGTTATGCAAAGCTTGAATTCTCCAATCTATCTGCTGTTTATTGCCCATGCTTCTGAGAAATATGGCCTTGAGATTCTATGCTCATCAGTCACTTCTTCTTCAGCTTTTCTTCGCAATCTCTACAATCCAGGAATGATTGAAACCAAACTTGAATTCTTATCTTCTTCTGAGAGCACAAAATGCAAGTCCAAGGACCCTTTTAGCTCCTCAAACTCGAGCTGAGATAAGCTCTTGCTACTACCCTTTTTGTTTCTTCTGGCAATAACTGTTTTATCATGGGAGACTTGAGTCACTTTTCTTTGCTTCTAGGACGTTGGAAATATCTCCAACTTCCTTGCCAGGGGGTATCTTTTGGAGCTTTGGTTTGACAATGAGCGAGTTTGGAGATAGAGAGTCGTGGCCAAAACTTGTTTTCGAGCCCAAAAACCGGTCACTTATGCTGTGTTTGGAACCCACATATATTAAAGAAAAAGCAAAGGAAAAAGAAAAGGTGAGAAAACAGACAAAATAAAAGAGAATTTTTGTTCACTTATTTTATTTTATTTTTATCATCAAATCTTTAATCCAAACACAACAATGTTTTAAAATATGACTTTAATAATGGCAAAAAAATAAAAAAATAAAAAGGTTCTTCCATTCTGTTATAGGTCTATACGGGGATTACAGTAGCCTTATAAAGTTTTACAATCGTCGCTATTGAGGCCCCATGGAAGACACTAGGTGATCGGGCACAAACAAGTCAGTGATGCTAGACTGGTATGGAGATGGAGTGCCGAACGACCTGTAAAATGAAGAAGAAAGCATTTGGTTCGGCTGTAGTTTCATAGATCTACATGGGAATCTTCTTGAGATCGATCAAGATAAATCGATCGATCATGCAGTTACGGCCAATCAAGCAGAGATTCGATTGGCCTTCCAGAGAGCTGACATTAGAGGACTTACACCCACAGCACCAGCAAAGCTGTACGATATAATGTTTGGACCACACTTTGCTTAATAGTAAAAAACTCAAATAGGGTAAGTCAGAGGTAAAGCTCCTTCCCTATGAGTCATGTCTTGCTAGCTAAGAAGCCCAAGTGGATGGCCTGAAGAGATGGGAGACATGGCAGTTGAGTCTATACACGTTAAGAGGAAAGGAGGAGAACGTGGCGACTTGTAAAAACAGCCTCCATCAAACTTAGGAGAGGGGGAGGCCACTCTTAAGGAATTAAAATTCAAAATTTCTTAGTATGGAGGGAACAATTACATGGTTGAAGCTATAACAGAAGAAGAAACCAAGGAAAGAAAGGACATACAACTCTCTTAACAGAAACATTTTATTTCTTTAGTAGCCTCTTGAGTTCTAGCGTAGTTAGGAGGAGTAACAACATATCATAGATTTCCGTTTACTCTTCATACATACTTTGTGTAAACACCTTCGAAGTGCAATCAAATTTTTGAGTTCAATTGATCTTTGAATCTCTGTTTCCTCGAGGTATTCCAGCCTGCTTTTGGTGAGTATATCTCTATCAATCAGTAGTTTTATCCCTATTGGTTGTTTGGATCTCTATTTATCAAAGATTTTTTCTCTCCATCCCCTTCTGAACAAATATCTTCGCCTGTTAATGAGTATTACTTGTTAATTGGAGAATCTTTGCAAAGAAGGTCTCAAGGTACGCTGCCTTTGGTAAATATTCCATCGACAAGTAGTTTATCCCTATTAGTCATTTTGATATCTGTTTATCAGGAGTGTTCCCCATTTACTTTTGAATAACATCTTTATAAGATAATAAGTTCTGCTTGTTAATTAAGGTATATCTATTTGTGAAGATGTTTCAAGTGCTTCGTAAACAAAGTTATTATTCAAGGAAGTTTTGAAATACGGCATTCGAACCACACAATCACAATCATATAAAAGTTGTGCACAAATTGATAATGATCAATCTAGAACGACGGTCTTGACATTCTCACACACGAAGTCTAATCAAGTCAAAAATAATTGGTAACACATAATTAGAAGTTCAGGATGATGTGAGCGAAGTAAACCTAAAGGTAAAAGTAGAACCTCAGGCCACATATGTCAGTAAAAACTTATCTAGGAAATTGCGGTAGCAATTGTAAATCTTTTGCAAAAATATAAAAACTACTTTATTTGGAAGTATTCAAAAATGCCTGGCCTTGATAGGAATATGGTCGAACACTAGTTACCGACCTAGCAAGGCTTCAAACCTCACAAACAACCACCCAATTCAAGCAGTCTCTTTTGAGCAAGCCCAAATTTAGCTTCGCCAACTCAGCTGAGAAATGACTTTTACTCATGTTTGGTTGCAATTTTGTTTTCATTTTCGTATTTCTTGTTCTCTATAACAAAACAAAAAAATTTGGAACTTCTTGTTTTTGTCTTTTAAGAAATAAAGAAACAAGACCATTAAAAGCACCATCGCTTTTATTTTCACATGAAAACAGTTCTAGAAAGTCAGAAAACCCAGTTTTTTAAGTTTCTAAAACTAGAGTATTTTCTGAAAAGTTTTCCAGACACAAGTTGCTGAATCAGTTTATCAAATGCAATCTCGGCGAAAACAATTTTCGGAATCAATTTACCAAAAACAGTTTCAAAAAATAAAAATAGAAAACAAAAACTGAAACATAAATATTAACTGAGAAGCTCTTAGACATTTATAGTAGGTACATTGGTGTACACGTAAAGAAGATTAATGGGGCAAACCAACAGCCAGAGGTTGGATTCATCACTGTTCAACAGACCATGCCAGAAATCGTGCAATTATTTTTCTGTAAAATTTGTAGAATTTAATTTTGTCAATTCGGCCTTTGTTTTAGGACCATACATTTTTTTTATATTTCCATAGCTCGTTTGATATTTCTATTGTGCACGTAATTATTATCCTAATCGGATTAGGAGACCCTTTTATAAATGAAACTGAACTCAGTTTTTTTAGATTAATAATACTGAGAGGTTTATCTTTAATCACTATTGTTCTTCGTGTGCCAATTCTTGAAATTAACAACTAATAATTGTCATTATTCTTTAGAGTTTCAACATAGAAAATCAACAAGATTAATGAAGGCATGTTTTCAGTTAGGACCATTCTTTTTGAAGCTAGCAGCATTCCTTTCTTTCGATCGAGATAAACCATCATTGGGAGGCAAACAGAGATTGATCTTAGCCCATCCATTATTTATAGTGTTTGGAATTACATCTAAGGCTCATAAAGTCAGGCTTAGAAATATTTTAGGCCCAATTGTAATTACAAGTCAATCGTGGGAATTTTGTTTGAAACCCATCCTACTCTAAATGTATTTATACATCTCTAGACATTATATGTATTTATATTTTATGTTTTTTGATTTTGTTTTTGGAGAAGATAAATACTTTTTTTTAAAAGAAAAACTAATAAAACTTTAACTCAACTTTTAGTCAGTAATGAAACATACAAGCCACTTTGATTACTATAGTATTTTTGTCCAAAGTTGTGACATAAATAAATATATTGTGAAAAAAAGAGTCAAATGAGAGGGCTTAGAAAATTTAATTTTACGATGGATGTCAAGTCGTGCTAAGCTGCTGCAGTGCTGCACCTTTTGTTTATTTCAACCTTAATTGAAGAGATAATGAGACATCTTATATACTTGTGACAATTTTTCATTAACGTCAATATGAAACATGTCTCTGTATTTATAAAAATTAAAAAAAAAGGTATAATATATATATATATATCAAAGAAGCTCAATTTTTTAAACTGTCTTAGAGATAAAAAAAATAGTTAAAATGAACCAGGTTAATTTTGTCTTCAACTCTACAGTCATGGTGGCTTTCATGCTTTCAACTCTGCCCAACTGTTGTCAAAGTTGGATGAAATTCATTAGGATTTTGTAGCGAGTACCGTATGGATGGGTCATCTCTAAGGTTATACAAATATATATATAATAATTAATCTCGGGGCTTACCTCATAGGAAACCAACGACATTATTAAGAGATGGACGAAGGGACTGAATAACTTCTCAATAAATGCACACATGGCAAATTGTCCTCCCTTGTTAGAGAGATTATTCATTGCTTTGGAGCACTAAGCTGGCCTTCCTCTTCATTTCACATATAATAAGGTTGAGGTATAATTCATTACTTCTCGAGCACCAAAACTTTTTTTGAGTACCAGGTTGGTCTTGCTTTTTCCCATGCCGGTTGGAGTAACAAAGCAAGGATTTTAGGCTCTCAATTTTTTAAGGTTCCAAATTTTATAAAATCTCACATATTGTGTACATATGTATATATATATATATATTTTTTTTTTTTTTTGGCAAAAAAGGCACCTGTCTAGTGAGACAAAAAGGTCTGTTACAAAAACAAAAACTCCAAAATAAACTACAACATAGAATTTCACCGAAAAGCAATGGTTTAACAAATAAAACTTTTTGAAGGTCCTAAAATTTTTAAAATCTTACACACTAAAGCCTTATATAGTTTTTATATTTTTTTGGAAAAAAAAGACCTTAGTCCAGAAGAAAAAAAATGACCGTTAGAACAAAAAAAAATCCCAAATCTAATATACTAATTAATTTCAAAAGAAAAAACCTAATTTACAAATAAAAAAAATTTTAAATAAAAAATTTATAATAATATAATAAAATTTTATTAATATTATTATTTTAAATCCCAAATTATCTTGAATTAACCCGACTCTCCCCCTTTCCACCGTACGCGAGGTGAGAAGCAAGAGCAGCAATAATAAGTTTGTTCCCTTTTGGATAGATATCCGGAGCCACATTAGATGCTCTTTAATTGGAGCATTAATCTGGAGCAGGCCTATAATCAAAACCTGTATGAATGGAAAACGTGGCATGCAAAGCGTGATGCGCATGTGAATCCCCCGTGTAAACGCTTCTTTTCACCTGCCCAAACACACCTCACCTTGTAAAGTGTAAACAGTGATACGTGGCATATGGAATGTCGGCCCTCTAGTACTCTTTGGGTCGCGTGATTCACGTTCTAATGTTTTTATCACTGACTTTGAATATGAAAACGACTCTTTTGTAAGCATCTGTTACGCGACAAATAGAAAATTAGTTGTTGGAGGTTTTATTTTTATTTTTATTAAATTCTGGGGTTAAGACTTATTTTCAAACTCAAATTATTTTTTAACTTATTTTCTAAAATTAATGTAATTTTTAGTTTATTTCTCACTCTTTCAAAATCGTGTTTCCAAAAGTAATTTCAAACCTTTGATTGTTGTAAAAGCACATTTCAAGTTTAAAAATCGTATTTTCAAACTAGATCCATTTGGATTTGATAAATAAATTGAAAATTATTTGAGTTTAAGAAATGCATTTCCAAATTACTCGAATTTGGTAAGAAAACTCATTATTAATTTTGACCAACCAATATTAATTATGCTACAAAATGCATAGCTACCTTATTTTAATGTAATTATGTTATGCACATTCGATAATTAATGTTTGTTTCAAGGTAATTAGTGGCATGTTTAGAAGTCATGTTTTGAGATTAAATTGCAAATTTTAAATATACTTTCTTTCTTAATTTTTGGTAGTCATAGTTATATAATTTTTAAAAGAAGGTAATGGCAATTGTTCGTGAAAAACTAATCCATCACAAAATTTGATATTTCTCTAACTCGAAAGTTTAGTATAAGTTGCTAAGTGAAAATCATTGATGAATTCGAAAATTCAAATCATGGTGGACCGTGGACATTCAGATGGGTTAGGTTCAAGATGAAGCCTTACAAACCATAAATATATATATATATATATATATAATAGGTTTGGTGTTGTGGAGGTAGGTGATCTCTGACCAAACACAATCAACTCAGTTACTTACAAATCCTTGTCCAGACCAAACGTAGCTGGTGAAAATGTAAGTGGTTGCCCTAATTTTACTTCTTTACCCTATGTTTTGTATCTTGGATTTATAGAGGACGAAGAAAGAAAAGAAAAATTTTAGGAAAATAAAATAAGCAAAAAAAGCAAAAAAAATCCTTGTTTTTAGTTGGGTTAGAAATGAAATGAATATGAATAGCTGTTTGTTAAAAAAGAATTTCAACTATTTGTTTGGTTACCCATAAAAAATGAAATATGTATAAGTAATTTCATTTTCTTAACAAATCTAAACTCCAAACATAACACTTGCATATCCCTTTTTAATTTTCACTTAAAAATTATTTACGGGACAACCTATTCCCAAGTGTCACGGGTTGCCACCCGTGGCACGTTTGGAGCCGCGAGGGACCTTGGTGTGGGGCATGTCTGAGAATGATTGGCCGGTGGCATGACAATCTCGTAATTTGTATTTTTCATTTTTATTGGATATATGGATTATGACTCCTCGAGGGGTAGGATGTTTCTTCTTATCAGTTTGGAGATGGCTCAGAATGCTATTATAAGGGGGGGCATAGTGTTGACTCTACTACCCCCTGGTGCTACCGAAAGGGACAGCATTCAAGTGAGTCCCCTAAGGAAGTGAGCGAGACTTAGGGGCCGGCTGTGGCACGTAGCTGCAGTTCTCACGCTAGTCAAGGGGCTACATGGGCGGCATTGTGCCCGGTGGGGCAGATGTTGGGCATTGGCGTTGGGGATGGGGTTGTGACATACGCACCCGCTATGCCGCATTCATATCGTTTCCGGGGCTTATGTTCATGACAGATTGGACCTCGGTGTGCACACTTGCATGCCATGTGTCTCGTGTGCACTTGGGCATTGGGTTCACGCTTGTGCACACGGCCGCTTGGTTTGGCTAGCATTGGTGTCATGGGGCACAATGTTGTGGGCTTATCAGTTGCTATTCGGTGGTGCCTTTCCTTGCGGGCAACCTTGATGCGGGGCGCTAAGAGCTTCATGGATGGAGGCGTTGTGCCTAACGGGTGATGCTTGGCTGACGCGCATGTCTAGTTGCACATGGCTGTCTTGCTTGTGTGTCAGGAGGGACTAGCGCTAAGCACATTGCTTATCGTGTGCGTGCGCATTTGAGTATGGCGTTGCTATCTCCTATAGCTTGGGTAAGCCGAAGGGCTTGAGCATCAGAGGTCCGAGCTTAAAGAGTTATGCGGGGCATTACGGATGGATCCTAGACAAGCGCATATTCTTATGCCTTGATGTTTGAGTTCGGCGGGACTATTGCTTGGTGCATAGTCGTCTCACGGGTGTATTCCGCTGCGTATGATCATGGCAGGTCGCATTACTATTACCGTGTGGTGCCCGGCCTGCCAGCCCGTGACAGTTGGTATCAGAGCACTAACCATCCGTGGTGTGCATTAATTGGGTGTTGCTTCTCTTATCCGTGTAGGCATACTCTTCAGTTGTGGTGGACTTCTCCAAGTGGGTTGTTTGCTTCAGATTGTGGGTTGTCAGGTTTATCGGTGGAGCGAGTTTCATTCCATCTTGTGACGAATGGATTGGTGGCCCGAGCTAGCAGTTTCCAATCTATGTGGGCTGAATTCTTATGGTATCAGTGGACATGGTTGCTGTTTGAACCCCTTTGGTACCTTCTTAAAAGTGGCCGCTTCAACAAGCTTTGGACGCGCACTCGGTCCTTTGATTGTGGTCATGGTGCACAATGCAGTAGGCCTTCTTAAGGATGTGCATGGGACCGACTTTGTAGCGCATAAATGCTTCTGTGTGTCAGATCAAATGATTTCGGTGCATAGCTAGTAGTACTGATTTGTTGGATTGGTGGGTTATTTCTACAATATGTGAGCTTATGCAACTTGCTTCGTGTTGTGGGGATCTACTTGCCTTCATTTGACCCTTGAGTTGGCCAAAACTGTTGGCAGCTTTGCTCGTATTATTGCATGGTTACTTTGTTGGCTTCGTGCTTGCTTAGTGGATTGTGCTCATTTCTGTGCTTGGCTGTTGGCATTTGTGAAGAGCATGCTTTTACTTCAAATTTTGGGTGGTCTTGCCTCGTTGTGATACATGTTGGCTAGTGGATGCCAGGTGACTCAGTGGAGTTCATCGTTGCTTGAGAGCACAGTGTAGCGAGGGTTCATCAAGACATTAAGTCCTCCGGTGGAGGGAGGCATTGTGGGCAAACTTCGGGTGAAGATCAGTGGATCAGGCACTGGATCTGTATGTGGGCAAACTTTAGGTGAAGATCAGAGGATCAGATACTGGAGCTTTGCAAACTGATCTCGGGTGAAGGCAGAAGAGCCGAGGTACTGGAACAGTGTGGGCTGATTTCAGGTGAAGCCTAGAGAGCTGAGGCACTGAAACAGCATGGATTGTCTTCGGGTGAAGGTTTAAAGACTGAGGTACTGGAGCAACATTGTGGAAACTTTAACAGTTGGAACCGTTTGCCAGTGGGCAGTGTTTACTTCGACAGTGCAGACGGACTTACATCGATGGAAGTGCCAGTCAGATGGGAACTAGTGTGGGACAGAACCACAGGTTGTCGCGAGGGCATCTTTGGGTCGTGCACAGGGTGAATTCTGATGTCAAGTAAGCTTTTGTGGGTTCAGCTGCGGAGTTTGTATAGAGGGTGCACTCGGAGTGCTCGTCGATGAGAGCATCGACACCTCGAAGTGGTGGAGGGTGCATGACGGCCAATGCACGCCTTTCTTTAGTGCACGACGGACAGCGCCTATTCAGGTACATGTTACCGACGGATGAAGCAATATGGTACGGGGCACTTGCTCAGAGGAGTTATGCTTGCTTTATGTGGTGGAAAAGGTGTCTTGTTTTGCTTTGCCGAGTTCAGCAGGGGAGTCTGGGCGAACCTTTGTTTCGAGTAACTGTGGAGGCAGATTTGGTGGCGACCAGATTTGTAGGCAATCAGCATAGAGGTGTTGGTCTGCGAGGAGTGGTGGCAACTCATCGTGGGGGCATATGAGCACTACCGCATTTAGCGTTGTGCTTGGCATCAATGAGGGCGTTGATTGTTCGAGTGGTGGAGAGTGTCAGGAGTTGGCACTAGTTGTGGCGAGTGTCAGGAGTTGGCACTCGGCTTTGGCATCATCGAGGACGATGATGGTTGAAGTGGTGGAGAATGTCACGGGTTGCCACCCGTGGCACGTCTGAGGCCGCGAGGAACCTTGGCATGGGGCATGTCTGAGCATGATTGGCCGGTGGCATGACAATCTTGTAATTTGTATTTTTCATATTTATTGGATATATGGATTATGACTCCTCGAGGAGGTAGGATGTTTCTTCCTATCAGTTTGGAGATGGCTCAGAATGCTATTATAAGGGGGGGCATGGTGTTGACTCTACCACCCCCTGGTGCTACCGAAAGGGACAATATTCAAGTGAGTCCCCCAAGAGAGTGGGCAAGACTTGGGGGCTGGCTGTGGCACGTGGCTGCAGTTCTCATGCTAGTCAAGAAGCTAAATAGGCGGCATTGTGCCCGGTGGGGCAGATGTTGGGCATTGGCGTCGAGGATGGGGTTGTGACATACGCACCCGCTATGCTGCATTCATATCGTTTCGGGGGCTTATGTTCATGACAGATTGGACCTCGATGTGCACACTTGCATGCCGTTTGTCTCATGTGCACTTAGGCATTAGGTTCACGCTTGTGCACACGGCCGCTTGGTTTGGCTAGCATTGGTGTCATGGGGCACAATGTTGTGGGCTTATCAGTTGCTATTCGGTGGTGCCTTTCCTTGCGGGCAACCTTGACGCGGGGCGCTAAGAGCTTCATGGATGGAGGCGTTGTGCCTAACGGGTAATGCTTGGCTGACGCGCATATCTAGTTGCACATGGCTGTCTTGCTTGTGTGTCGGGAGGGACTAGCACTAAGCACATTGCTTATCGTGTGCGCGCATATTTGAGTATGGCGTTGCTATCGCCTATAGCTTGGGTAAGCCGAAAGGCTTGAGCATCAGAGGTCCGAGCTTAAAGAGTTATGCGGGGCATTACGGATGGATCCTGGACAAGCGCATATTCTTATGCCTTGATGTTTGAGTTTGGTGGGACTATTGCTTGATGCATAGTCGCCTCACGGGTGTATTCCGCTGCGTATGATCATGGCGTGTCGCATTACTGTTACCGTGTGGTGCCCGGCCTGCCAGCCCGTGACACCAAGGCAGCCTAACTTTTGTCAAGGTAAAAAAGTGTGAAAGAACAAAAGTGACCTCCAAATCAAGGGCTGCCCCAACAAAAACCAGGATGGCAATAGGGCTACCCTTGTACATGTTTGAGCTTTCGTTTGTTTTTGGTACCAAACATTTTGTAAAATTGTTGCCAAGTATTTTAGGTGGACGTGTGTTGCAAGTATAGAACATTGGTCTGCTTCATCTGTAGAAGTGGTGGCAAATCAATCTAACTTGATCGATTGTCACATGAAACAATTAGGTGGGGTTGAGTTCACTTCTCTTGCCTAAAGCTTTGGCAATCTTAAAGTGAAAGATGATCATGTCATTTGCAGTTGTAGGGCTGTTTTTAGCAGATCTTATTTCAATTCAAATGAGTTGGATCAACATTTTAGGGCTTTTACAGAGTGTCCTCAACTGAACATTTTTTGTCCTACCTTTAACTTTTACAACGCAAAACTATATGATTGTTGACGCTTTCGGGACGGAGCAAAGTAAGGCCTAGAAAAGACAGTCACCCCCTCAAATTTAAAAAAAAAAAATTCTCAATTTATCTCTGTAAAAATTTGTAAATATTCCCATTAGATAATTAAATAAATTTTATTTTTACATACACTTTAAAGAAATATTTCTCAATTTGCCTTTGAAAATTTGTAAATACTCCTTTAAAGAGTCATTTTGTTTAAAGAGCTCCTTATATATATATATATATATATTATATAAGCTTATAACATTACAGGAAAATTTTTTAAAAATATTTCTCAATTTGCCTTTGAAAATTTGTAAATACTCCTTTAAATAGTTATTTTTGTTTAAAGAGCTCTTTATATATTACATATAAGCTTATAACATTTCAAGTAGTGTTATACATATAGATAATTTATGAAGTGTGTGGTTGTATCTAAATATTTCACTTTAATGAATCTTAATTACAAAAACGCTATCGCAACATCATTGTTGTAAAGATTTTGTGTGACATTTTCTATACAAATAACATTTGTCATACAATATATATATACATAAATCAAGTGTTCCATTATTAATTAGAAAAAGGTTTTAAGTTGCGATTAAGTTTTTCCGATAAATTCTCCGACTCTGTCACTGTGTACTGCTAATCGTTCATTGCACATGTTAAATTGCCACTCAAATTTTTCTGAAGGTAGGCATCAGTCGGAGTATTAGTGCCATTATCACCTTACATTTTGGTACTCTTTGACACTCATGCAATTGAATAGCATTTTTTAAAGGAAACTATCCCATCTTCATGACTTTTTCATGCTAGAATTGCTCCTGTCCGATTTGGAAAAAAAACAAAAGAAGTACTAATCATCATATCAAATTAAATTTATCTTTCTCATTATTTACAATTACAAAATGAGAAACAGTACTGAACTCAGCCCCAAGAACTCGAATAGAGTGAAAAAAGGTGCGAAACCTAATAAAAGCTGGATACAGTTAATTAGAGCATTAAAACAACAATGAAAAGAAAAAGAAAAAAAAAACTGATAATTAAAATATGTTCATCATCATCATCATCATCATCTTACAGTAGATGCAACTGAATGAGCCCACATTCTAAGATGATCTTTCATGTCCATTTCATTACCAAGAACTGGAATTCTCCAATTCATCTCTATCTTTCTCTGATCCAAAGCATCCCATGCTTCAGAGAGATAAGGCCTTGAGACCGCAGATTCACCAACTGCCTTCACTTCTCCTTCATGATCATCATCACCATTCTCAACTCTTCTTCCCAGCCTTTGAAGCCCCGGAATGATCGAAACCAGTTTCGAATTCTTATCTTCTTCGGAGAACACAAAACCCAAATCCATGAACCCTTTCAGCTCCTCAAATTCAAGCTCTGACAAGCTCCTACTGCTGCCCTTTCTCCTTCTTCTTTCATTCACTCTTTTCTTGCTGGGTGTTTTAATCTCTTCTTGTTTCACCGCCGGCTGACCGGAGAATTCTCCGACTTCTTTGCCGGAGAGTATTGTTTGGAGCTTTGGTGTGAGGAGGACTGAATTGGGGGAGAGAGAGTCTGAGCTAGAGCTGTCTCTAGAGCTCAGACAGTGGTCACTGTGAGATCTGACATGGAGGGTTGGGATCCGACAGAGCTTTGATTCTGCAAGTTCTTCATGGATTTCAAGAACTGGGTCTGGTTCTGGGGTTGACAAAGATGGTTCTGTTGAAAAGATTTTGTGCTCAAACCAGTAAGAATCAAAGAGTTTCAGAACTTTTTCAGCTCCTGCCATTTGCAAATGAAGCAAAGACTTTGGAGAGGTCTAGATTGGGTAAGAAAATAAGAAGTATAGCTTCAAGTATATATACTGCCTTCACTACCTTCTTGCGCCTCATTAATAGCCCATATTTCTGGTATAAAAGCTTTCCTATTTACAACCACACGTTTTTTCTTGATGTTATTTTGCACTAGTCAATGATGCACGTATAAATTTTTTTTCTTTGATTTTATAGAAATTATCCCAGACATCCACAACATAGTTATCGAAAAACTCATTTTAAAGGGGTAACGCGTTTTCAATATCGTTACGAAACTCATTTCGAAAATTTAGAAAAACATTTTAAAAACGCAGAAGAAACTTTTCGAAAACTCTTAAAAATTTTTTGCGAAACTCTTAGAAAACTTTCAAGGCTAACCGGGCTAATTTCAGAAAAAATTCTATTATTACAGAATTTTTGTGAAAAAAAATTGCTTTCAAATGATAGTACTATTAAAATCATGAGCTAAAAGAGTGGATATTTCATATTGAAATGAAAGGATCCTAAACTGTTACATTATTTTGTATGAAAGTTTTGAATTTTTTTTTTTTTTTGGCTTGTATAGCATTACTCAACTTTGAGCGGGTGTGATGGGGACTTTAAAATTTTTTGCACTAGCTAGCATGTCTATACCTTCTAACTTCTTGTTGCTTTTTTATTGTTGTGATATTATTGTCAAACCAAATTGGAAGTTGAAATGTGAAATAGATTCAGTCTTGATAGTCTTGACGTATAAAAGCATCTCAAAGTATTTTATAACATTAAAGAAAATGAAATGATCCTTCAAATGTTTAAGCATGATATACGTCATGTTCTATTACTTTTTTGGACATGCAAAGTATTCGATAGATGTAACGATCAAATGAAATATTTTCAAAGTAGTTTGTTAAGCCTACCTTATCCCCATCTTAGAAATAAAATTGGAACATAGTTTAATTAATGTATTTGTAATAAATTCGTTTGTGGTAAGATTAAAATTTGGAAGTCACAATCTAAAACCATGTTAGTATTGACCATTGAGTAATAAGTTATGTATTATTTACTCAAATTTTATATTTTCTTCTAAGGGAACTTTAGTTTTGACTATTAATTGATTATGCTTTACCAAAAGCACATCGTAAGAGATTCTGTGAAATTTTCATTTTTGAAGGCATCAAATGATTTTCAAACAAACAGCATCAAGGGGACTCATGCAGCGATCCTCGACACACTTTCATACCTTTTTTTATTTTTTACAAAACAAATTAATTGAAAAGGGCTGAGGCAAGTTTTGAAATTTCAACTCATGAATAGAAAGTAAATTTATTCATGAAATTAATTTAGTTATTTTTTCTAGTTAATGCATTAGAATTGCCTGAAATCAACTCACACATTTTTTGTCCAGTTCCTTAAAATTTTAAATTAGAAAATAAAAGAAAAACGACAACATCATCAACAACACGACAACAAGAAGAATAAAGTACACATACTTGATTTAAGAAAATGAAAAATATGCTCAAAATAAGAAAAGTTAAACTAAAAAAAAAAAAAGGTATTTCTGGCAAGTTTTTAGTTGTACAAAATTGATATTCGTCATAATTTTTACACTCAATCCATCTAGCATGATGTTACAATGATATCGTTGTAGAAAATTACAAGTTTTCCTTTTTCTTAAAGAAAAGAGAGAGAGAGAGAGAGAGAGCAAAAAGGGGAGTTGAACTCTCAATTATAACAACTCAGGTAATTTTTTTTTTTTTTTTTGATGAAACAACTAAGGTAACTAAACCATCAATCGAATGCGATTGCAAGAAAACCGATGCAATTAAAATATGTGAAAATTTTATTTTTCTATCGTGGAGTTTACGATCGTAAGCGAATATACAAGTTGAAACCATTTATTATAAGTTATACTCGATCATTGTCTAACTTTAGGTGACCACCTCAATAATGGTTTCAAAACTTGATCACAAATACCAAAACTTGTAGCAGTATAGATATATACAACTTCTTTTTTTTCTTCCATAGGATGAGAAATATAAATTAATAAACTTAAAAGAAGTATTTACATCAGCTTAAAGAATTGGAAGAGTCCATGAAGCCGAATTCTCCATGCAAATATCAATGTCATCAATAGTAAGGGAATGTTTTACAAAAGAATGCACACGCACATTACAATTTCATTGAACTTGCACACATGCTTTGACCAAAAAAAATTCAGCATCGTCTTTACTTCTTTCGTATAAATTCTCCTCTCTAAATAGTCTTCTTCTCATTTGTGAAGACTCAAAAACACCTGAGCAGAATCCCTCTCTTGAACAACTTTGAGCATTATAATTTGTGAATTCAAATTTAATTCCCTTTTCTTTGCAACTTTGTTACAATGCGGCGTTTGTTTTGCAGAATCAAAGTCTTGGGATTAGATTAGTAATTATGCATCAAGTCTTATCCATCATTTGGTTGCACAAAAAGGAATAGGGATAAACCATATGAACATGGCCTTTTGCCCTGGGTAAACCATTAAATAATTCACAGAACTAAGATTAGTAATTCGAGAATTTAGGATTACAGACCAAATTACTAAATTCTCAAAATTTCTTATCCTTTTTATCTTATCCTGCAAAACAAACATGTTAAGAACAAAACAAAGGAAACTAAAAAATATGATAAAGATAAAGAAATCTCTGATCCAGTTTTGGTATTATTAAACAAAATTGAAAAATGAAAAAAAGAAGCAGAATAATTTTTACCTCGTCAAGTAATAGCTATACTGCTACAAGGGTGTTCTCGTAATTTGGTGACCACCTCGAATCCTCCAATGCTCAATAATTTGAATGGGCCCGAGTCTGTGGGCCCACCTCTTTGCGTAAAGTCGACGAATCAGGTTCTTTAATTTTCTTAAGACCCACGCGCGAGGTAAGGCTTTTTCAACCAAACCTAAAATGCCCCCACCCCTTCACTATAACTCGAAGCTTACCCTAGCTTCGTATCATGCTAAAACTATGTTTTGACAAGGATTAAAAGGTTATATATGAGAAAATATTCAATGTAATGGTGATGTCATGTTATCATACTGATGTGGTATCACAAGTCAATAGAAATATACCAAAATATAATTTTTATCCTCATCACCTAAAATTAAAGAGTTAGTTAGGATATTTTATTCACACTACTCCACTAAGTAACATGACATCTCATCACATAATATATACGTGAATGAATTTTATTAACTTATGATACCACGTCTGCAATAATAACGTGACATCACCGCTACATTGAATATTTTCTCGTTATATATAGAATAATGATATACTGTCTTTTTTTTTTATACTTAAATAATGATATACTGTCAACTCCATGAGAGGACGGCAAGTCCATGGTCCTCCTCTTTAACTTATTGCTAGTATTATATTCCCATAACGTATATTAATGCGTGTTGTACACATGCAATAATATATGATATCTATACATATACATATAGGACAATTTTTTTTTTTTTTTGGGTGGGCTTTTTGGCTGAGACAAAGTTCAAAGTCGTTAACCATGTCTCACCCAAACCCTCAACTGTGATAAAAATAAGGACATGAAAAACAAGGTGCTTTTGTTTTATTTAGGGCAAATTACACAAATCACATCTCAAATTTTTGACTAATACACTATATACTCTTTACGATTAAAAAATTATACTAATCACCCTTACACATGAATTCTTGTAACACGTTCTCCTCTTGTTAAGAGAACGTTAGTGAACTAATAAAGTTTGACTAGGTTAAATGAGAATTTTTTAAATTTTTTAATTTGCCCTTGATAATAAAATTAACAAAAGTCACATTATTTAAGTAGTCAAAATAAAACAAAATACAATATTAACTACCACTCAAATTGTGTCATGCGTCTCCTATTTTACTCTCTCACCCACAAATTACACTAGTATTACCCATTCTAATATCCTCTCATTCGCTCCTGCTCCACCCGAACCATTCCCACCAACAGTCATCTCTATCTCTCTAACCTAACATTCATTGATGATACAGTAATCTCGTGGTGTCTTGCCCTCAGGTCTTGGATGAGCTCTATCTCATTGGTTGGCGTGTGATCTCCTATTCTAAGCACACCGGTGTGATGCTAGTCAAAGACCCTCTAATGTTCAAGTTAGATTCAGGAGGATAATGTTACTCAAAAGTGTAGTTTGCTAGGGTTTTCTCTCTTGTACGTACTTGGTGAAGAAAGCCTTTGTTTTCCTTTGTATGCATGCATGGAGGTGGTTGGCGACCTTTCCATGTGGCGGTGTTCCATTAGAGGGTCAAATCTGTGTCAAGACACTTGAGAGGGTCGTTCCACTACTCCATCGTGGCATGTATCAGAACTGCGTCAAGGGTAGTGTGGTTGTCCCTCGCACACTCCACGCCCATGCTTCGAGTGTATGCTACAGTGCTCGGTGTCAGGCGTGGGCCCCACTGATGTGATGGGAAGGACGGACAAAGCGGGAAGCACGCCCGAAGTGTTGGTTTGTTCGAGAGTTAAGGGTAGCCAAGGTGGGGCTCTGATCGGGCTACAATCGACGTTCGAGAGTGTCGCGCTCCAGTTTTTGGGTCCAAGGTCCTTTCAGCTCGAAGACCAAAGTACGAAATTCTGTCACTAGAACTCATCCTGCTAGAAGGGCGAATGCGACTAGGTTTGAACTTGAAATTGGTTTGATTAAGGGCTTTTTAGAAAAACAAGAGTCCCCAGATAACTTGATTAAGGTGAGTTAGGATACCTAAAACTAAATATTAATCCGAAGATTAAGCATAGGGTTTTTGAAAAATATTTTGAAAACTCCCTCATTAGAGGGTCTTTAAGAAAATAGGTTATTTAGCAACCTTTGAAACGATTAAGCCTTTTTGGAAAACAATTCCATTTTTTGTCTTTCGAAAATAGAAATCTATGGTCCAAGGTTGGTTACGTGTAGGGTATCCTAAGATCATCACTCTACCCCGCCCTTTCGATACCTACATGTCTAATCACCCTTTGTTCACTCACTAGAATAACCGATTACCATTATCCACTTGATATCCACTTTAGAATTTTGAAAATGGGGTTTAGTCATCACTTTTATGATGAATGATGCATGATGCAAGTTTTTGGAAGAAGTTTAGAAACATAGGAGTTTTGAAGGAATTTGAGATAGAAACTTTGAATTGATAGAAGCTTTTAAAAAGGGAATTGGAGTTGGAATGGAAGTTATGACCTCGTCGTTTTAGGTTGCCTACGTATCCCATTTGGCGAGGATCAGATCATTCGTAGTTCAGGCAAGAGCCCGATGAAAAATAGGCGCATTAGGACCTTTGGAAAGTTTTGAAAACACTTTGGTGTCTTAGGAAAAGTTTGAAGACATTTTGTGGTCTTTGGAAAGAGAAAACTTGAGAGTTTTGATTTGAAATCGAACAGTAGAGTGTTTTGAAATAGAACTTTGAAACTTTTAGAAGGGGGTTTTGAGATGTTTTGAAATGTATTTGGAACAACTCAAGGGGATTTTGAAAGTGCTTTTGGAATAACTCAAGAGAGTTTTGAAAGTATTTTGAAGTCTTGTTTTGAAAACCTTAGAGGTATGATTTTGAAGTGTTTTAGTAAATTGGTTTTTGAAAAGCTTTCGAAAGTGATTTTTGAAAACACCTAGAACCTTGGAACTCTAATATGGACAAACTTGGATGTTGTTCATATATCACCTTCCTTTGGAATCCTTAACCACAGAAGGGGTAGGGACACCTTAGGATTGTGAGTTCTTGAAAACATTTTTAAAGGTAGAGTGTGGGAGTATTTGAAAAGGTTATGGAGTCAATTTTTGAAATCTCAAGAGAGTAGGAGGTTTTGGAAAAATGAGCCATGAAACTAGTTTTAAATAGAATGATCATTTAAAAGGGTTCATTAGTTGGAACTTTACAGCATACTAACCTAGGTTGGGTTGACTTAGGGTTAGGGTGACCTAAGGTAGACTAACTTGGGTTAGGTTAACCTAGGGTTAAGGTGGCCTAAGGTTAACTAACTAAGGTTTGGTTAACTTAGGGTTAAGGTGACCTAGGGTTAATCAACTAGGGTTTGGTTAACCTAGGGTTAAGGTGACCTAGGGTCAACTAACATGGGTTTGGTCAACCTAGGGTTAAGGTGACCTAGGGTTAACTAACTCGGGTTAGGTTAATCTAGGGTTGGACAACTAGGGTCAAGTTAACCTAGGGTTGAATAACTAGAGTCAAGTTAACCTAGGGTTGGATAACAAGGGTCAAGTTAACCTAGGGTTGGATTAGAAGATGGTTTTGAAAAGTGGTTTTATGCATTTTTTGAAAAGAGTTTTAGAAACAAATCATGTTATGCAAAGGACTTTGGTTGACAACCCTTTTGAAGATCATTTCCATGAAAATTTGACTCTAGCCAAGAATATGGTTTATATAGTTGGTGTTTGAAAACCACTCCAAAGAAGGTTTTCTTCGGACCATTATAACTTTTACCTTGACAAGAGTAGAGATTTCAAAAATCAACGTGACCATGACGATTTTTGGAAAGCCCATTTTTAATGTAAAAAATGGTTGAAGACCATTTTTGAAAAAAGGACTTTGAAAACCATTTTTAAAGGACACTATTCCAACAAGTTAGGGTTCCTATGTACAATGTAAAGGGAGACCACTCAAGAGAGGGTTCCATGGGGCCATTCCAACCACTAATTTTGAGAGAATAGAAACCTTAAAATTAAAGAGTTTGAAAATCACTTTTGTACAACGATAAAAAAAGAAGGGGAACCATTATAATAATTTGGGATTCTTATGGCCAATGTAAAAGGGAGACCACTCAAGAGAGGGTTCCATAGGGCCGTTCCAACCACTAAACTTAAGAGAATAGAACCCTTAGGAATTAGAGAGTTTGAAAATTATTTTTATGCAAGTTAATATGCAAAGATGCAAAAGTGTGAGTTAGGGGTGTTGGCCCAAGTAGGCAACCCAAGAGGGGGGGTGAATTGGGTTTTATAGAATTTTTTAACAAGAATTTCAACTAAAACTTGTTTATGTATTTTAACAACAATTAATCGAAATATATATATATCAAGCAAGTGGAGTGTATGTCAATATATATATTTATGCAAACATGTATAGTAAGCAATTAAACAAAACAGAGGCAGAAAAGAAGTGCACCAGATTTATAGAGGTTCGGCCAACCTTGCCTACGTCCTCTCTTCTTCGATCCTTTCGAAGGAATTCCACTATGTAATACTCCTTACACAGCTGCTGGTTGTGCCACGAGTGCCCAGCTCACTCTTTACAAAAGCTTCTTCCCAAGCTTTCAAAACCCAAGAGATTTTGTCCAAGCTTCTCTTAAACTTACAAGTGTTTTTCCCAAGAACACTCAAACTTACAAGGTTACAAACCCACCCAAACGAGAATGAATGAAGATTATACAAAGAGTGACTCTCCTAGTGAGTATACAAATGAATACAACTCAATGGATAACTTTAAACACTCAGCAAAAATATGTGGCAGTGAGGTACAGGTGATTTTCAGCTTCAAGCACTTGATATGAATGGTATGATTGCTCTTCTCTTCTTGTTTGAAGCTGTATGTATCTCATATATATAGGTATGGATTGATTCTAGCCGTTGGAGAAGTATGGGAGAAGATTTGGTTGTGTTTTTGCCCATACCGTCTGTCAGAAAACTAGCCGTTACGGTCTAGGGGTCGACTCTTTTCACAATGAGTCGACTCTTTTTGCATTTCAGCAGATTTTTCAAGTTACTGTCCAAATGAGTCGACTCTTTTGTTCCAGGAGTTGACTCTTTTCAGCAGTCTGCAGAATTGTTTGTTCTCTGTTGCAATGAGTCGACTCTTTTTGGCCAGGAGTCGACTCTTTTAAACTTCCAGCACAAATCCAAGGCTCTGTTCGAATGAGTCGACTCTTCTTGCTTGAGGGGTCGACCCTTTTCACAAAAACCCATATTTTTGCAACTTTTCTTCATTCTTTTTCAAAACTTCCAATCTCTTCAAGGATCATCTAAATAGGCTTTTTAAAGCTTGCAAACACTTCTTTATGATTAGATGACTCCAAGAACATCTTCAATCCATTCAAGGTGAGTTTTCTTCATTTTCATCACTTGTAGAGCTCTTCCATCATCATAGCTTCATCCATTGATTCAAGTCTTCTTCAAGATCTTCAAGAGAGCTTCCATGACTTAGAATCTTCATTTCTTCAATCAACATGGCTTCTCCATGGACTTCAACAACTCAAGAAAGCTTTCCAAGTCTTGTGATTCCTTCCATGTCTTCAAGACATCTTTAAATCTATCAAGAAAGCTTTTATGTTTTTGAGTTGGTCTCTCCTTTTTCCATTCTTGCAAAATATCTTCAAGTACTCAAAGTCTTCAATCTTTTAAATCAAGACTTTGGTCATTTTCATTCTTCTTCTTTGATATCCATCATCTTCATTCCCTTATAAAATCACCATTGTTGAATATGCTATTCTTTCATGCTTATCAATCTTCAATCTAGGATTTTCATCAACTTGAGATTTCTTTTTCTTCTTATAATATCACCTTTGTAGAATACATCACTTCATCATGCTTTTCATCATAAGTCTTCTATTATGATAAGCTTCAAGTCAAGATCTAATTTAATAATTCATCTGCACACTAAGTAGAATTATTAGATCATTTAACCATGTTTTGTTATCATCAAAATCAAGGCATTGACTCAACAAGGGGGTTAATGGGGATTTTCTAAGGCATGACTTCTTAGAATCTCATCCTAAGCTTCAAGGGACCAACTCTTAGAACCCTTTGAAAGGAGTATAGAGCTTGAAGGTGGCATGGAAGTAAGAATGATGCAAGCTGCCGCGCCCAGATTTTTTGCACTCGAGGAATACACACACAAGCGGAAAAAATACTGTACTCTCTCATTAGAACTCACCCTCCTAAAAGAATGAATGCGACTAAGTTTGACTTGAAAATAGATTTGAATAAAGGGCTTTTAGAAAAAGATTCAGAGTCGCCACCTAAATTAATTAAAGTGAGTTAGGTCACCTAAAAACTAAGAACAATCCGAAGATTACACTTAGGGTTTTTGAAAACGATTTTGAAAATATCTTCTCGAGAGAGGGTTTTTAAGAAAAATAGGTTGTTTGGCAACCTTTGGAAAAGCATTTAGCCCTTTTTAGAAAAATAACTCATTTTGGTCTTTCGAAAACAGTGATCTAGGTTCAGAGGTTGGTTACGTGTAGGGAAGACGCACTAAGCCATCACCCTACCCCGCCCTTGTGGTACCTACATGTCAATCTACCCTAGATTCACCTATAAGAGTCTTTAACTAGCTATTGTTCAATCTTATCCACTTTAGAAAATAATTTTTAAAAAAACATGCATGATATGCAAGTGCAAGAAAAGAGACTTGATTTGGAAAATAGATTTGAAAAGATGAATTTGATTTGATTTTAGAAGAGATTTGAAACGATAGAATTGGAATTGGAAAGTTTTAGAAATTGAAAAGTGAGATTTGAAAAATAGATTTTTGGGTTTGAAAATTGGAAATAGAACATAGAATTGGAAACTTGAAGAAGATTGTAGAGCTGGAGATTTGGAAAGAAATTACAGAAATAGAATTTTGAAAAATATTGTGGAATTTGAGATTTGAAAAATGTGGAGATAGAAATTGAAAAACTGTTGTGACCGCACCAATGAGGGTTGCCTACGTATCCTTTTGGAGGAATTAGTTTAGTCGTAGTTCGAGCAAGAGTCCGATTGAAAATAGAAGAGTTGATTTGGAAAAGAGATTGAATTGGAAATTGGATTGAAAGATTGAAAGATTGAACTTTGATTGGAAGATTTGAAAAGACTTGACTTTGGAAAACTTGGTTTTAGGAAACCTAGATTTAGGGATTTAGAAAAGAAAAATTGGATTTAACTTGGAAAGATTTTGGAAAAGAATTGATTTGAATATTGGACTTGGAAGATTAGGAAAGCTTGGAATTTAGGAAAGATTCGGATTAGGAAAGTTTTGAAATAGGAAAGTGTCATTTTAGGAAAGTTTTGAATTAGAAAAAGTTCGAATTAGGAAAATGTCATTTTAGGAAAGATTTCGAATTGGGAAAGTTTTGAATTAAGAAAGTTGCCAATTTGGAAAAATCTCAACTTAGGAAAGTTTTGAAATTGGAAAGTTCCGTTTTAAGAAAGGCTTTGAAATAGGAAAGTGTTGAATTTAGAAATGCTTTGAATTAGGAAAAGTTTTGCTTGAGAAAGGTTTAGAATTGGAAAAGTTTCAAGTTAAGAAAGTTTTGAACTTGGGAAGCTTAAAATTTGGAAAGATTTTAAATTAGAAAAGATTTAGAAAATGTTTGAATTAAGAAAGTTTTGAATTAAGAAAGTTTTGAGTTTAGAAAGCTTTGGATTTGGAAAGATTTAAAGTTTAGGAAAGTTTAAGATTTAGAAAGTTTTTAGGTTAGGAAAGGTTTGAGTTTAGAAAAGATTTGAAAACTTGGACTTCGAAAGTTAAGATTTGAAAGGGGTAAAATTAGGAAAGGGTTGAATTAGGAAAGATGTGGAAGTTGAGTTTTAAAATTTAGGAAAGATTTTCAAGTTCAAGTTGTAGAAACTTAAGATTTAGGAAAACAGAAAATTAGGAAGGATTTAAATTAAGAAAGATTTGGATTAGGAAGGGATTGGATTTTGTTTTTAAAAGGGAATGTTTGATTTTATTTCCAAAAACGGAGGATAGGATCTAGTTTCCTAGACGGAAAGATTTGATTTGACAAGGATTTGGAAAGGGGAAGTTTTAGAAACCCTAGACTTGGAAGGCTATGGTTTTGACGTAGAAAATAGGTTTTGGAAATATGTATAGTTTTGATGTAGAAACCAAGAGGTTTTGGAAACCTAGGTTTTAAGGCAATTTTGAAAATCATGTTTTTAGAAAGAAAATTAGGGTTTCCTAATTGTTAGCTCTAAGGCTTGACTTGGGCTCTAAGGAAAGAGATTTTTGGAAAGTGTGTTTTTAAAAACAAGTTTTTGAAAGGAAATCCTAGAGAGGAGTTTCTATAGGGAAGATTTTGGAAAGAGAGTTTTTTTAGAAAGATTTTTGGAAGGAGATTGTTGGAGAAAGTTTTTAGAAAGAGTTTTTTGAAGCGTTTTTAGAAAGTGAATTTTGGGGAGAGGATTTTGGAAAAGAGTTGAAAAAGAGAAGTTTTGGAAAATAGATTTGTGGAGGGATTTTTTGAAAACAACTTTGGAAAGAAGAGTTTTTAGGAAGTATGTTGAAAAAAAGGGTTTTAGAAAAAGAGACTTTTGAAAGGAGAGTTTTTAAAAGGTGTAAAAACATCTCACTTTCCCAAAGCAATTCTAACCATAAGAGGGCTAGAACCACTTTAGGAAAGTGGTTTTGAAAATAACAAAGGTTTGAAAATATGGACCATGAAAGTCACTTTAAATGTAACACTTTCCTAAAGCAATCCTAGCCATAGAAAAGCTAGAATCACCCTAGGGTTGTGATTTTGAAAACATGTTTTGAAAAAGAGGATTTTGATGTAATTTTGAAAACAAGTTTAATGCAAATTTTGAAAACGGGTTTGAAAACGATTTTTAGAAGATGCAAGATAATGATATGCACAATGCAGGTTTGGGGTCGTGAACATACAAGGTTAAGGCTTCACCACATAATCAAGGGGGCCAAACCCACGTGGTCTCCAGTTAGCCTAAAGGAAAGCCCCCGACACGGTGACCCTCCAATAGTCTAATCCTACACATGGACCGGGAGTCCCCTTGCTTCAAGCATGCAAAGAAAGGGGGAAAAAGAGATGGGGGATTAAAATAGAGAAAACCCAAGTGGGATAGGAGAGAGAAGAAAGAGGGGGGAAGTGCGAAAATTTAAATAGAAAGCCTACCATATGTCTTGTTTATTTTGCGCGCCTTACTTATCTTCGGTCTTCGTCTTAATCTTCGTCTTCAATCTTCAAGAGTTGTCTTCAATCTTCAAACTTTAGATTGCAGCCCTTCTAGTCTTCAAAAGAGGGTTGGAGGCTAGTGTATAAGTATATGGGGGTGTGTATGAGTGTATAGGAGGTTAGGGTTTAGTGTATGGTGGCTAGCGGTTAGAGAACCTAAAGAAGGCTAGGGTTTAGGGAGTGTTCGAGCTCTGTATATCAAATATTGGTGTTTTTAGACTGAGTTTGCGAACCTCTTTTACGATGGAAGAGGCTCTATATTTATAGAGAGAACAATGCACCGGTGCCTGTTGCAATGGCGTCAGGCCAAACATTACACTGGAGCCACTAGGAGTGGCACCAGCCATTTAGGAAATGTTTAAGGTCAGTAAGCAACGTATCTTTGACTAGATTTGGGCACCTGTACTAGTGACTACCATGCAATTTTTAATCTGGCTTCACTAAGAGTGACTCCGGAAAGTCCAGGAATAATTTGAAGAGGCCGGGAATGACCCGGAAGGTCGGAAAAGAGCAGGAACACTTAAAATAGTGTCCCGGAGGTATTTGACTTGAAAAATGAGGACAAGAAGTGTCGGAAGGGTTGACTGGGCCTTTAAGGGTAAAACGGTCAATCGGGCCAAAAAGCTACCGAGCCGGACGCGGAATGTCCTAGAAGAAGACTTGAGATTTGGAAACATTATTCAGAATGTTCCCAAAGGTTGCCTTTTTGATTTCCAGAGCCGGTGTGGTTGAAAACGGAGACCGGCCCACCAGGGGCAAAATGGTCATTTTGTACCGGGTTTGCCGAAACTGAGTTGGAATGATCCTAAAAGGTAAAGGGAGGTTGAGAACACTATAAAAAGCAGTCTTAGAAGGTTACCGGTTTGATACCCAGAGTCGGTGTGCTCGGAAAAGGAGACCGACCCACTAGGGGCAAAACGGTCATTTTGTGCCGGGTTTGCCGGAATTGACTCGGAATGATTCGAGAAGGTAGAGGAAGGTCGAGAATACTATAAGAAGCAATCTCAGGAGATTACCGGTTTGATACCCAGAGCCGGTGTGGTCTCCAGGGCGTTCGGATACCTAGGGGCAAAATGGTCATCTTGACCGAAAAGTCTCGGAAAAGGCCCAAGGGGCAGTTTGGTCATTTTTCACCAAAGTGGGCTAGCATGCACCAGTGTTGACCTGGGTTTTGAGTGTTTCCACCACTCTGACGGCGGTCGTCGTGACACAGGGGTTTGTTGGCAATTCCCTATATCGACCTGTTTACGAGTATTTTCGCTACTCAAACGGTTGTGATGTTTGCGAGTATTTCCGCTACTTTGACGGTTCGCGATCATTCCCGAGACTGGCTGATCTCAGGAAGCTGCTAAAGGGGACTTAGCGCCTGAGAAGTCAACTTTCTCAGAAGGCGTGCCTAAACGAACATTTCTGCATTGGCGGGCTAGCAGGCGCCAAAGGTGGACCGTTCTACCATCTAGGGGACTTGGGGTCTCGTCCTGATCGATAGGTTTAAAGGGACTTACCGTTTCGAAGAGATTTTCTTCAAAAAATGTGCCAAACCATCTTGAGGAATGAACTGTCTTGAGAGAGGGATTGGAATTGGAAAGGGGTTTTATCGTCTTCGGAAAGACGTGTCTGATTTAGAACTGTCTCGAGGGATAAACTGTCTCGAGAGAGGGATTGGAAAGGGGACTTACCCTCTTCGAAAAGACGTGCCTGATTTGGAACCGTCTCGAGGAATAAACTATCTCGAGAGAGGGATTGGAATTGGAAAGGGGTCTTATCGTCTTCGAAAAGACGTGCCTGATTTAGAACCTTCTCGAGGGATAAACTGTCTCGAGAGAGGGATTGGAAAGGGGACTTACCGTCTTTGGAAAGACGTACCTGATTTGAAACCGTCTCGAGGAATAAACTGTCTCGAGAGAGGGATTGGATTTGGAAAGGGGTCTTATCGTCTTCGGAAAGACGTGCCTAATTTAGAACCGTCTCAAGGGATAAACTGTCTCGAGAGAGGGATTAGAAAGGGGACTTACCGTCTTCGGAAAGACGTGTCTGATTTGGAACCGTCTCGAGGAATAAACTATCTTGAGAGAGGGATTGAAAAGGGGACTTACCGTCTTCGGAAAGACGTGCCTGATTTGGAACCGATTTACCGTCTCGAGGAATCAACTGTCTCGAGAGAGGGGTTGGAATTGGAAAGGGCAATGCCCCTAAGGGCATTTTGGTCATTTTATCTCTATTTGGGCCTGGTGGGCTCGCGAAGCGATGGACAAACGAGATTTGGACTTAGAAAGTTGGTTTCGATTGGAATACGTCCATATTAACTTGAGTACAAGTCTGGACGAAACGTAGACTGCCAAGCGGTCAAAAATGGGGTGCTTACACAAGCTTTGTAGAACATGGTTATTAATATGAAAATGAAGCCAAGCACACAAGACATGATCAAGGTAGTAAAATGCAAGGGGGTCATGACTACATACAAGGCTTTAGGCTACACCATATATTCAAGGGGCTCCTAGGCCATATCATCTTAAAGTAGGCTAGTGAGAGATCCTCTTACACAATGGCTCCCACTAGCTTTCCTCTAGACATGAACTAAGAGCCCTCTTAGCTTCAAGCATGCAAAAATGAGGGTTGAAGACAGGGATTAAAATAGAGAATAGCCTAAGTAGGCTAGGAGGGAGAAGAGAAGAGTGGGGGAAAACAAAAATATAAAAGAAATACCACCTTTTTGCATTCAATACACTTGTAATCCTCTATGGATGCCTTGACTTGAACTTGGATGGCTTCAAGTAAGCTTGAGGGGCTAGAAAGAGGGGTTTAATGGTGTATAGGGCTGTGTAGGTGAAGCGTATGGGTTAGGGGAATGTGGAATCTAGCCTAAGTGTTGGAGGAGTGAGATGTATATAGAAATTCGAGGTTCTGGAGTAGTTTCAGCAGAGCTTTGCATCAATTTTCGATTCTGGAATATGCAAAGGAGGACGCTTGTATTTATAGGCAAAATTTTGGACATTGGCGCATGTAGGACATGCGCCTATGTAAAGTTTACACAAGCGCATGTGCTACATGCGCCGATACTGTTCCACTGGCAGAATGCCACGTGGCATCCATTGTACTGGCTAAATCCTGACGGTTGATCGAACTTTAATCGATTTGATCAAAATCTGGGCGCATGTAGCATACACTCCGTGTCGCGCCTTGATTTTTGGGTGTCCAAGGTCCTTTTGGCTCGGAGACCAAAAGCACGGAACTCTGTCATTAGAACTCATCCTCCTAGAAAGACAAGTGCAACTAAATTGGTTTGACTAAGGGCTTTTAAGAAAAATAGGAGTTGCCACCTAACTTGATCAAGGTGAGTTAAGTCACCTGAAACTAAGTGTTAATCCGAATATTAAACTTAGGATTTTTAGAAAAGATTCTAAAAACTCCCTCAAGATAGAGTTTTTAAGAAAATAGGTTATTTGGCAACCTTTGGAAAGATTTAAGCCTTTTTTGAAAATAACTCCATTTTGGTCTTTCGAAAACAGAAATCTATTGTCCGGGGGTTGGTTACGTGTAGGGAAGATATCCTAAGATCATCACCCTACCCCGCCTTTTCAATACCTACATGTCTAATCACCCTTTGTTCACTCACTAGAATAAACAGTTACCATTATCTACTTAATATCCACTTTTAGAGTTTTAAAACAGGATTTAGTCCTCACTTGTCGAATGAATGATGCATAAGGCAAGTCTTGGAAGAAGTTTGAAAATATAGAGGTTTTGAAGGGGTTTGAGATAGAAATCTTAAATTGATAAAAACTTTTCAAAAGGGGATTGGAGTTGAAATAGAAGTTATGTCCGCACCATTTCAAGTTGCCTACGTATCTCATTTGGCGAGAATCAGGTTAATCGTAATTCGGACAAGAGCCCGATGGAAAATAGGTACATTAGGGCCTTTGGAATGTTTTGAAGACACATTGAGGTCTTTGGAAAAGTTTAAAGACACTTTGTGGTCTTTGGAAAAGTTTGAAGACACTTTGTGGTCTTTGAAAAGTTTGAAAATGCTTTGAGGTCTATGGAAAGAGAAAACTTGAGAGTTTTTATTCGAAATCGGGAAGTAGAGTGTTTTTAAAATAGACCTTTGGAACTCTTGAAAGGGGGTTTTGAAATGTATTTAGAATAACTCGAGGGAGTTTTGGAAAGGCTTTGAGATAACTCAAGAGAGTTTTAAAAATATTTTAAGGTCTTGTTTCAAGGGTTTTGGATATAAAGTTTGGAAGTGTTGAAAAACTTCTTGAAAGAGGTTTTTGAAAATACCTAAAGGCTTTGGAACCCTAAAATGGACAACCTTGGAGGTTGTTCTTGATATATGACCTTCTTTTGGAATCCCTAACCATGGAAAGGGTAGGGACACCTTGGGGTTGTGAGTTCTTGAAAACAGTTTTGGAAATACTTTGAAAATGGAATATGGGAACATTTGAAGAGGTTATGGAGCTGGCTTTTGAAATCTCAAGAGGGTATGAGGTTTTGAAAAAGTGAGTCATGAGAGTAGTTTTAAATAGAGAGACCATTTAAAAGGGGTCCATGAGTTGGAACCTTAAAGTATACTAACCTAGGTTGGGGTTGACCTAAGGCTAGAGGTGAGCTAAGATTAACTAACTTGGGTTAGGTTAACCTAGGGTTAAGGTGACCTAGGGTTAACCAACTTGGGTTTGGTTGACCTAAGGTTTGGTTGACTTAGGGTTATATAACTAGGGTCAAGTTAACCTAGGGTTGGATAACTAGGGTCAAGTTAACCTAGGGTTAGATTGAAAGATGATTTTGAAAGATTGTTTGATGCACTTTTGGAAAGGTTTTTGAAAAACAAACCATGTCATGCAATGGACTTTGATAGACAACCTTTTTGAAGATCATTTCCATGAAAATTTTGACTCTAGCCAGGAATGTGATTTATATGGTTGGTATTTAGAGACCATTCCAAATAATGTTTCCTTATGACCATTATCACCATTATCTTGACAAGTGTATGAAATCCAAAAAAATCAATATGATGATGACAACTTTTTGAAAGACCATTTTTAATGTAAAGATGGAGATAATGAATTGTTAAAAACCACTTTTGAAAAAGGATGATGAAAACCATTTTTGAAGGAAACCATTCCAACAAGAGAGGGTTCCTATGGCCAAATAAAAGGGAGACCACTCAAAAAAGGATTCCATGGGGCCATTCCAACCGCTAAACTTAAGAAAATGGAAACCTTGAAAATCAAAGAGTTTGGAAACCACTTGTGTGCAAGAATAAAAAGAGAAGAGGACCATTCTAACAATTTAGGACTCCTATGGCTAATATAGAAGGGAGACCACTCAAGAGAGGGTTCCATGGGGCCATTCCAACCACTAAACTTGAGAGAATGGAAGCCTTGGAAATTAGAAAGTTTGAAAATAACTTTTATGCAAATTGAAATGCAAGGATGTAAAAGTGTGAGTTAGAGGTTAGTGGAGATTTTCTAAGGCATTATTTCTAAGGTCTCTTCCTAAACTTCAAGGAGCCAACTCTTGAAACCATTTGAAGAGGGATATTGAACTTGAAATTGGCATGGAAGTAAGAATAATGCAAACTTAGTAGAACATGATTATAAACACAAAAATAAAACCAAACACACAAGACATGATCAAGATAGTAAAATGCAAGGGGGTCATGAATGCATACAAGGTTTTAGGCTACACCACACAAACAAGGGGCTCCTAGACCATACCATCTTAAAGTAGGCTTGTGAGAGATCTCCCTACACGGTGGCTCCCACTAGCTTTCCTCTAGGCATGAACTAAGAGCCCTCTTGGCTCAAGTATGCAAGAATGGGGGGTTAAAGATAGGGATTAAAATACAGAATAGTCTAAGTAGGCTAAGAGGGAGAAGAGAAGAGTGGGGGAGGACAAAAATGTAAAAGAGATACCACCTTTTGCCTTCAACACACTTGTAATCTTCAATGGATGCCTTGACTTGAACTTAAATGACTTCAAGAAGGCTTGAACGGCTGGAAGGGACTGTTTAATGGTGTATGAGGCCAAGTAGGTGAAGTGTATGACCTTGAAGTAGGTTGAATCTAGTCTAAGTGTTGGAGGAGTGGAATGTGTATAGAGATTCGAGATTCTGGAGCAGTTTCAGCAGAGGTTTGCATCAATTTTGGAGTTGGAATATGCAAAGGGGGTGTTGGTATTTATACACAATCTGGAACAGGCCTGGCGCATGTCACACATGCGCCAGTGCTATTTCATTGCCAGAATGACACATGTCACTCATTGTACTGGTTGAAATGGTTGATCGAAATTTGGTCAATCTTATCAAAATTTGGGCACATGTAGCATACGCTCCGCCACCGGGAAGGTTCGTTTAAACTTTGCCTCGATAATTGAGCCAACCGACAAGGTTTCGAGGGAATCGGTTGCACCCTGGATGTTCTCCTGGGGCTTTTGGTGAACTTTCATATTTTTGAGAAGTTCGAATAGTATTCGAAAGTGTGAGATATTGTCTCAAGAAATGTGCTTAAAATGGTATCTTTGTGAAGCGTTTGTGATACGCTTCGTGGGTGTTCGAGAGTAGCTATTTTCGTGTCACACGATCAAGGCCTTCGAGAAGCGATCTCTTCGATCGGACCGTACCGATGGAAAGCACTCTAGAAGAATTTTTGGGAACTCCCTAACTCACCCATTTCTCAAGTTGTTTGACAGTGCGTTGGAATCAGGAAATCGGTAAAAAAAGTCAACCTAAGTGGAGCGTCTGTGAGACGATCCAGGGGTTGTTAGAAGTTGTAGTTTTTGCACTGTACAATGAAGAGCTTAGGGAAGCGATCTATCCTATCAAGCCGTATCGATGGAAAGATTTATGAACGAGCTTTCGGGAATTCCCTAATTTACACATTTCTTAAGTCATTTGACAGTGCGTTATAACCAGGGAATCGGGAGAAAAGACAATTTAGGCAGAGCATTTACAAGATGCTCCAGGAAAATTTTATCGAGTCATGGGTGTTTAGCATCGTGATGTCTTCCTTAGGTTAAATGGGGGTTCATGACGAGATCCATCATTCAGTAACCTAGGACCGGTGTTGTTTTGGGGCGCGTTCGGGCCGTCAGGGGCAAAATGGTCATTTTGACCAGGTTTGGTTAAGAATGGTCAGGAATGGCTCGGCGTGTTGAGTTAAGCGTGTCGGGTCACTCAGGGATGGTTTTGGAAGAGTCTTTTACTGCTCGGTGGGGTTCATGCAGTATTGGAGCGTTATCAGGGGCAAAATGGTCATTTTGACCGGAGTTGGCCGGAATGGGACCGGATGGCCTGTGGAATACGCCTAACAGTTTAATAACTTTTTGGAAGGGTGGACTAATCGTTTTGAGGGATTTTGAGCTTTCTCAAAACTGCTTTGAGGCCCAAGGGGCAGGTTTGGTCATTTTTCGCCGAGTCGGGCTAGCAGGCGTCGGTGTTGACCTAGGTGTTGGTTCCTGAAACCTCCCGATCTCGGAAAACTACCTGTGCAGTGTTGGTCTCTAAGAACACCTAGTCTTAGAGAGCTACCTGTAGGGTGGTGTTGGTTTCTGAGAACGCCCAGTCTTAGAAAGCTACCTGTGAGGGTGGTGTTGGTCTCCGAGAACGCCTGGTCCCGGAGAACTACCGAGTGACGAACATTCTATATTGGCGGGCTAGCAGGCGTCAGAAGTGAACCGTCTGAAATTTGACAAGGTGTTGGTCCCCGAGATCGCCCGATCTCGGGAAGCTACCTGGATGACGTTGGTTTTCGAGACCACCCAGTCTGGAAAGCTGGCCTGGAATGATGGTGCTTATGGCTCCAACGGGCCCTTGTGCGCCGTAGAAGCGACCAGTTGACTGGATTGGAGATTGAAAAGCTCATCTTGAGCTTGCACGTGGTGTGGTGTTGGAAAACTGAACCTCATCAGGCCGGAGATTGCCAAGTGGGCAAAAATGGGGTGCTTACACTCTGTCACCGGGAGTGTTCGTTTAAACTTTGCCTCGATAATTGAGCCAACCGGGAAGATTTTGGAGGTATCGGTTGCACCCACGGTGTTCTCCTGGGGTTTCTCATAAACTTTCGTGTTTTAGAAAAGTGCAAATGGTGTTCAGAAGTGTGAGATATCGTCTCGGGAAGTGTGCATAAAATGGCATCTCTGTGGAGCATCTATGATACGCTCCGCGGGAATTCAAAAGTAGCTGTTTTTGTGTCTCATGATCGGGGCCTTTGGGAAGTGACCTTTTCGATCGATTCGTATCGATGAAAAGTACTCTGGAAATACTTTCGGGAATTTCCTAGTTTACGCATTTCTCAAGTCGTTTGACGGTGCGTTTTAATTAGGGAATTGGAGAAAAAGTTAACCTTGGCAGAGCGTCTGTGTGATGCTCTAAGGGTTGCCGAAAGTAGTAGGTTTCAAGCCACGCGATGAGGAGCTTCAGGAAGTGATCTATACGATCAAGCCATATCGATGGAAAAACATATGAATGAGCTTTCAAGAATTCCTTGATTTACACATTTCTCGAGTCATTTGACAGTATGTTATAACCAAGAAATAGGGAGAGAAAGCAATTTTTGCGGAGCGTCTGCGAGACACTCTGGGGAACTTTTATTGAGCCAGGGGTGTTTAGTGTCGTAAGGTCCTTTTTAGGTTAAACGGGGGTCTATGACAAGACCCGCCGTTCAATATTCCAGGACCGATGTTGTCACGGGCTACGTTCAGGTTGTCAGGGGCAAAATGGTTATTTTAACCAGATTTGGTTGAAAAAGGTCAGGAATGGATCGGTGTTATGTTAAGCGTGTTGGGTCATTCAGGGATGATTCCAGAAGGGTTTTTCACTATTTCGTGGGATTTGTGCGGTGCTAGGGCTTCTAGGGGTAAAACGGTCATTTTGACTGGTGTTAGCCGAAACGGGACCGGAATTGGACAAAATGGCGTGTTGAGTATGCCCAACTGCTTGGTAACACTTTGGAAAGGTAGACTTACCGTTTTCAGGGATTTTGAACTTTCTCAAAACGTGCCTGGAGGCCCAAGGGGCAGGTTTGGTTATTAGGCCTCTATTAGGCCCAGCGGGCCCGAGAAGTGATTGACTGATTGGATAGGGGTTTGAAAGTTGATTTGGGCTTGAATGAGATTGTGGAGTTTTGAAAGGGAGTTCGGTTATGCCAGAGATTGCCGAGTAGGTAAAAATGGGGTGCTTATAGGGAGGGTCTTTGGTCTGGTTAGGAAAACTTCACTACCAGATACCCCTAATTCATCTAGCCATCTAGTCGGGGCCAAGGGAATTCGACGGGTCAACCCACCCACAAAATCCAGAGCGCAATTACGGTGAGGTCGGCACAATGATGGCTACAACTACCGCGTCGTTTCACGTACCACCACGTAGCAACTAGGGGTTGACGGTTAAAAGTTGAAAAGACGTGTCGAATCCTAGCCGTTGATGTCCAATCACCGCAGGCCATCTAGGTCATTGATTTCAAAGACTTGGGGGGAGTTTTGTTAGGTGGTTTCCCTTTTTACCTCCTCATTTTCCTTAGTCGAATTTTCTACACAACACAGAGAGAAACAGATAAACAAACCTTCATCTCCATCCTTCATCTCCGTCATCTTCAGCCAGTTAATAGGATACAAGCGCTCTACGATGGGTTGCCGAATGTCCTCCGAACTTGCCGCCAGCATCTCGTGTCGTGGTAAGTCCTATTTTTCAGTTATATGTACTGGTTGGCAATGCATTGTGTTTAGGTGTTTGAAGGAAGAGGCTAGATTCCCATCCCAACCTCTCGTGGTTTGTCGATAGACTGGAGTTCTTAGAGTCCACTTTTAGGGGCGTGTGTGTATTATTCAAAAGAGTGCTTGATAGGATTAGGGACGACAGGCTTTTGCGTACGATGGCGAACCCAGAGCATGTTAGTTCGGACTCTGAGGAAACCGATTCGAACGAGTTTAGGGTCATGAGGCATGAGACCCAGGAGGAGGCCTCCGTTGGGAACTCTAGGGCATCTTTGGAGGTTTTGGAGCCGGAGGGGATTGGGGCCGCGTACTCTGGTGTCAGGGGAGAAAAGGAACAGCCCATTGAGGCGGCTGCTCGACTTGGGGAAGCTGAGCAGGACGAGGGAAAGGAGGATGGTCCCGAGTATGAGGCTATGGGAATCACCTATGTTCTGGATAAGGAGAAAATAATTGCCCTAAGGAGGGCATACCAGATCTCGAGAGGGTTGAAGTGTAAGGTCCCCAACCCTAGGAACTGGGCGTGCTCGATGAGGCAAGATCACTGTGTTCGAGGGCACACTGGCCGTTGGTCTTCGTTTGCCATTTCCTCAGCCCGTTAGGGAGATTTTTGCAAAGGTTACACCTTTCTCCCCGGCAAATTCAGCCGAACGCGTGGAGGATCATGGTAGGTTGCATGATCCTTTGGCAAATCGTCATGGAAGGGACATTACGCCTGAGGAGTTTTTGTATTGTTATAGGCCGGTCAAGAGGGAAAAAGGCTATTGGTACTTCTTAGGCAGGTCCTTGGGGTTCGATCTGATCGACGAGCTTCCGTCATCACATAAGAATTGGACAAGTCGGTTCTTCTTCGTTAGCGGAGAAGGCTGGGAGTTTAGCCCCTAGGAGACTGACTTCCTCTTCGTCCCTAGGCTCGAGCTCTTCAATAACCAGGGTTTCTTTGGTGGCCTCCCCTTTCAAGGACGCTATGTAGCATTCCCAGGCCTCTTTCTAGTCGCCCCTTGTGCAATCGACCCCATTCTCGATTGGGAACTTAATCCTAAGGTGGTAGGTGGACGTTACAACTTTGAATTTGTTTAGCGTTGTTCATCCAATAATGGCGTTGTAGGCCGACGGATAGTCCACCACCAAGAAGTGGATCATCTTCGTTGCCCAATGGGGTTCCTCCCCTAGGGTCACTAGTAAGATAATAGACCCGAGGGGAACTACACTGTCCCCAATAAATCTGACCAAAGGAGAGTTGACTGGCTGCAACTTGTCCTTGTCAATCTGCATCTTCTCGAAGGCCCCCCAGAATAGAATGTCCGTCGAACTCCTATTGTAGATCAGAACTCTCCAAGTTTTGAAGTTGGAGATGATCAAGGAGATGAAGAAGGGGTCGTCGTGTGGTTGATATAGCTCAGCGGCTTCTTCCTCTGTGAAGGTGATCACGAGGCCTTCCATCTTCGTCTTCATCTTCGTCTTCTTGCTAAGTACTCCGACCAGCATCACCTCCGCCTCAGTTTAGATTTCCCAAGCGTGTTTCTTCCGTGCCGAAGAAGACTCCCCTCCTCCAGCGAACCCACCGGCTATGACCTTTATTTCTCCGATGGGCTGGTTGTTGGTTTGGGCTTATGCTAGGCTATATCGGTCCTCCAGCTCACGGTCTCAGCCAGCTACATATTGGCCAAGTCTGCCCTTCTTGATTAGATCCTCAATCTGTTGCTTCAAGTGCATACAGTCCTCCTTGTCATGGCCGTGATCGCGATGGAATTTGCAGTACCTCTTTCAGTTCCTCATGCTCGAGAGCATCTTCAGGTGTTCTGGCCATTTCAATGCCGAATTGTCATTTATCTCCATCAGAACATCTTTCAGCTTTGTCGTTAGGGGGGCAAACGTTCGGTCTAGCTCACGATAACGCTCCCGTCTGTCCTCCGTCTTGTTGCACGATCGGTTGCCTCTCCGGTTCGTCTTTGCTTCCCTATCCTCTTTCGAGGTGCCAGTCCACCTCTTTTTATTGGGGCGCGAACTACTCCCTCCATCATTCTCTCTCCCGGTGCTCATTGCATCATCTGTGTTCATATGCTTCTAAGCCCGAAGCATCAATTCGGCTATGTCTTAAGGTGGCCTCTACGATAAGGAAAAGAGGAGCTTTCTAGTTCTTATACTGCTCATGAATGTCATAATGGCCACCTTGTCATCCACATCATCCACCGCTAGAGTCTCCTGATTGAACATCCCTACGTATTCACTCAGGGTCTCCTTCTTCTTCTGCCTCACGGTCAACAGGTGCGTAGCTAGCCTTCGTTGCCTCTGCACTCCGATATAGTGGCGTACGAAGAGCTTGCTAAGTTCGATAAAGGTGCAGACCGTCGCTGGCTTGATCTTGTTGAACCAGGTCCGTGCAGAGCCTTTCAACGTGAAAGGGAAAGCTCGACACATTATCTCGTCCGACACCGCTTGCAGGTGCATGAGTGCCCTGAATGTTTCCAAATGGTCCACTGGGTCTTTGGAACCGTCGAACGCGTCCACCGTCGGCATGTGGAACTTCAAGGGAAGGGGATAGTCCATCACCGCCTAGGTGAATGGTGAAGTTGTCCTACCGATAAGTGCATCGACTGTGTTTGGAGCCTTAGCCTCTACAGCTGCTAAAACTCTTGCCATTTGAGCCTGCATGGCCCTCATTTGTTTGTCCCACGCATGGGTACTTTCTGGTTTATCATCCACCCTCTCCATTCTCAATTGGATTGCATGGCTGGTTTGTGCTTCTTTGATATGGGCCTCACAGTGTAGGAGCGGGTCCTCCACCCGTCCTCTGTTTTCGTTCCCATTTTTGTTGTCATTGGGGGGAATAGCAGGCTCTCCGTCAACCTCCTAATCCTCCTGTTCCACCCTCGATGGGACAACTAGCGGCGGAACCCCTCCAAGCGGCGCTGGAACTCACTGGAGCAACTCTGCGTTTTGGCAGGCCAACTGTTGCATGCTGGCCATCATGTCAGCCATGGTCTTTTTGAGAGCTTCTATCTTCACTGCACTTGAATCCGCCATTGAGCTTCCTCGAGGGTGAGTGCTAATCCCAGACCTAATCAAGACCATGAAAAATCACGAGAATAGTCGTTCCTATAGACGGCACCAGCTGATGATGCAGCAATCTCGTGGTATCTTGCCCCCAGACCTTCGATGAGCTCTCTCCCGTTGGTTGGCGCATGATCCCCTATTCTAAGTACACTAGTGTAGTACTTGCCAAAGGCCCTCCGATGTTCAACTTAGATTCCAGAGGATAATATTACTCAAAAGTGTAGCTTGCTAGGGTTTTCTCTCTTATGCGTACTTGGTGAAGAAGGCCTTTGTTTCCCTTTGTATGCATGCATGGGGCTGGTTGGTGATCTTTCCATGTGGCGGTGTTCCATTGGAGGGTTAAATCTGTGTCAGGACACTTGAGAGTATCGTTCCCCCACTCCATAGTGGCATATGTCAGAACTGCATCAAGTGTAGGGTGGTTGTCCCTTGCACACTCCACGCCCACGCTTCGAGTGCACGCTACAGTGCCCGATGTCAATTGTGGGCCCAACCAATGTGATGGGAAGGACGGACAGAGGGGGAAGCACACCAGAAGGGCTGGTCTGTTCGGGACCCGAGGTGAGCCAAGGTGGGGCTCTGATCAGGACTTGATTAGACGTTCAGGAGGGTCTCTGGTCTGGTCGGGAAAACCTTACTACCATTCATCAAGCCACTTATTCTCTTTCTTCCTTCCTTCCTTCCTTTCTCCCTCTTCCTGCTCCTGCTCCTCCTCATTCTCTCTTTTCTTTTTTTTTTCTTTTAGCTCAACCTGTCAACTCCACCCTCACTATATTGCCACCCTTCCCCTCAAAACCAAATCAATCCATTACTTAGGGATAATGGATATAAGTATGTTGTTGGCCCAAGAAGGCAACCCAAGAGGGGGGTGAATTGGGTTTTATAGATTTTATATCAAACAATGCAACTAAAAACTAATTAAGTAATGTAGCAGTGAGTAATCAAACTAATAACCAAGCAAGCAAATAATAAGATGTAATGCAAGGAAGTAATATGAGCAAAGAGATGAAGAACACCAGATTTACAAAGGTTTGACCAAATTTTGCCCACTTCCTCTCTTCCTCGATCCTCTCAAAAGTATTCCGTTATATAAAATTCTCTTACACAGCTGCTAGTTTTGCTACAAGTGCCCAGCTCACTCTTATAGGAGCTATTCCCCAAGCTCTCAAAACCTAAGAGATTTTGTCCAAGCTTCTCTAAAGCTTATGAGTGATTTTGTCCAAGCTTCACTTAAACTTACGAGTGATTTTTCCCAAGCTACACCCAAATTCACAAGTGTTTTTCTTAAGAACACTCAAACGCACAAGTTTACAAACCCACCCAATAATTGATGAAGGTGGTACAATGAATAACTCTCTTTCAAAGAGTAGATAAATAAATTTTCAACTCACTCAAGAACTCTCAAATGAATAAAAACAGAGTTTAAGATGTAAGAGATGAAATCTCACTTTGTAGCACTTAATCTTGTAGTCTTCTCATTATTCTTCTTGCACATATATGTGTTAGGAATATTGTATATATAGCCTTGAGTTGATTCTAGCCGTTGGTGGTGAATGGGAGACCATTTGATACGAAAATGACGGAGTATAACGTTCAAAAATAGAGTCGTTGCTGTAAATGAGTCGACTTTTTTTATGTTTCAGCAGATTTTTCAAGACTTTGTCCAAATAAGTCGACTCTTGAGAGATAGGGGTCGACTCTTTTTGCCTGATTCTCAAATTTCAACTCTCTATCTCAATGAGTCGACTCTTTTAGAGTGAGGGGTCGACTATTTTGATCTGAAACTGCAAAATTAACTCTCTGTTTGAATGAGTCAACTCCTGAACTTGAGTGGTCGACTCTTTTTGGCTGAGTCCTTAACTTTGGCAATATCTCTTCAATCTTCTTCAATGTTTTCAAGCTCTTCAGGGATCATCCAAATAAGACTTCTATGGCTTGAAAAGATTTCTTCAAGGCTTGATGGCTTCAAGAACATCTTTAATTCTTTAATATGAAATCAAATTCATTTTGATTACTTGTAGAGCTCTTCAATCATCATTGCTTCATCTATTAATTCAAGTTTCCTTCAAGATCTTCAAGAGAGCTTCCAAAACTTAAGATTTCTTTTCTTCAACTGATCTTTTATGCTTATTTGAACTTCTTCAATTTCTTTGCTTGATTTTCATCAACTTGATTTCTTCTATAACTTCTTCCATCTATTCAAGACGTTAACATAATCTTCAATGAAACTTTCAACTCTTATGATTTCTTATCAATACTTTTAAGACATCTTCAAATATTCCAAGTTGAGCTTCCATATCTTGTAAGATTCATCTAAATGAGGTTGTCGCACTACGCTCTTGAGCCAAGGTTGCGGAAACTTTTCCCGGGATAGAGCGTATGATCTAAGATCTCAAATGAAATGCGTAAATCTGGGGAAGGTTGTAAACTATGAGATTACTGAATGTATCAACTTATCATACTTCATCAACCTTTGATCCTTCTTGACAAGCTTCTCAACATAAGTTCTTCAATATCTTCCAATGTGATAAGTAGAAACTTACTCCCCTTTCTTTTTGTGTTTTATGCCTTAGAGCATACAAGCTGCCCCTTCTTATGCAATTGATGCTTTAGTGGATTGATATAGCCATGAGGATCGAGGGTCTTCATAGTGAATAAGTTGGCCATGGATTTTGCCAAACATATGCATATCCAAACTTTGTCTCTTCAAAAATAAGATTACCTAAGTAATCTTCTTGTTGGATACTCAACCGATCAGCACAATTATTTTCTTGTTATTAAATAATTATAATCTAACCTACACACTCGATTGAAATCATTAGATAACAACCATATGGTTTTGTTATCATCATAATCAACATGGGGATCAGCCTTGAGTCAACATATGTAAGAATGTATTTTCCATTACTTATAAACAAAAATATATATATATATATATATATATATGCATCCATTAATCGACACCACTGTTAACAATTAACCACGACTTTCATCGACCCGCAAGAACCCTCCCAAACTCTAACTCCAATTAACTAGGTTTCTCTCTCTCTCTCTCTCTCTCTCTCTCTCTCTCTCACAACACACACACACACACACACACACACACACACACACACATACACACACACACACAATCTTGGCTTACTAATTTTGTAGACTTTTTCCTAGATTGAACCAAAATTAACCAATTTCTTAAGAAAATTCTCAAAATAAATTGAGAGACTCAACTCAACAATGAAGTATATAAGCGATACACACACGCACACATATATATAAGGGAGAGGAGAATATATGCATAGAGAGGGATACTATATAGAGAAGAATGGTAGCTTTCACATTAACCAAACAAAGCAAGGGCAAAGTTATCATTTAACAACTTTTGTTAAGTTCATCATCCGACAAACTCTGACAGGGTGGTCAGTGTAATTTTTTAATCATGAGAGCTCTGCAGTATATTACTCAAAAATTTTAAAGGGTGATTCGTGTAATTTGTCTTTTTATTTATCAATTAATTTAAGGTATGGGTCCCACAGCCCGCTGCCCTAGTCTGACCCTATATTTTAAGGGCTTGAATGAATGTTATGACCTGTAGGGCTGGGCCGCGATTTGAGGCCTGATCAATTGTTCAAGTTAAGCTTCGAATAAACTGTTTGAATCTGACCCGACCGGATATATATATAAATATTATTGTATGCTAATAATTTTATACATTGAAAAAATACCAATTTCTTAAAAAATAAGCGATACACTCAAAACCATATGCATAGAGAGGGATACTATATAAGAGAAGAATTTTAAACACAAACAAAGCAAGGGCAAAAGTTTATCATTTAACTACTTTTGTTAAGTTTTGGGGGGGGGGGGGGGGGGGGGGGGGGGGGGGGGAGGGGGGGGGGGGGGGGGGGGGGGAGTTTTATTGTATGCTAATAATTTTATACATTAAAAATACAACATCCTTTAAAAATGGGGAACCACTGCTGGTAAGATCAATTAATTTTTGGGTCCCACAGCCCGCTGGGGGGGGGGGGGGGGGGGGGGGGGGGGGGGAATGCTATGACCAGTACTAGGCTGGGCTATGATTTGAGGCTTGATCATTTGTTCAAGTCAGGCTTGGGATAAGCAGATAGAGCCCGACCCGACCTGACATGACCTGCTTATATATAATTATTATTTTATATATTAAAATTACAACATCCTTTAAAAAGTAGGGAATTTTTTCTTTTTTTTGTAAGTTGGAGGTTCAAAAGCTTAAAGGAAGAGAGGGAGAGTCGAACCCATAATCACAATCATGTGTGAAGAAGTTTCTATCATTGGACTAACCTTCTACTTGCGAGAAGTGAATCCTTGATCTCTTGTTGAAGTTAAAATGTATACCACCTAATTATTGTAAGAATTGCATAAATTATTTATTTTAAATATATTAATTATTGACCAGGTTGGGCTTTAATAAAAAATTTTAAGCCCAGTGTCAAGTCAAGTCAGGCCAACTCAAGCTGAGCTTGTACCAAGATAACACCTTTTATTTTAGGATAAATTACACTGATCTCCCTTCAGATATTTATCAATAATAGATAGTTTGAAATGACACTTACCTTTCTTGACTTACCTTCTAAACGACGTTGATAAATAATTTCATTTTACCTATTTACCCCTCAATTAAATACATATATTTTAACTAAAAAGTTAAGAAGTAAAAGACCAAAATGGCCCTATCATATTTCTAGATCTCTCTCTATGCTCATTCTGCTTCTGTGGCTCTAATACATTGGACCATCACAGTAGGAACATCGGACCATCACTTCACCGACCACTACTCCCACCCTCATATATATATATATATATTGATAATACAAGTGTAGCTGGTCTGTCCCCCCATGGACAAACGAGCTCGGGCTACTTCTCCAGACCAGGCCACCCGAACTTTCCTCCAGACCAGGCCTGCTAACAGATATGAAACGGTAAAGCTCCAGCGATACACCAGGAGCCGCCATTAGGGCACCCCGAGATTCTCGCCTGATGATCAGCCCCCACGATCCCATGATTAGGACGGTTCTCCCACGACTGGGGGCATGGTCCATGGAGTTTAATATCAAGGCATGATGCATCCCCACGATGGTGGATGCATAATTTGAGGGCACGATTTTGAGGGCACGATTGGCTCTCCCATGAAGGCGCCCACGATCCAAGCCAACACTACTGTAAAAAGGGTAGTCATCATCTCCAAGAAGGTACGAGATACATCAACCGTTGAGCATTGTTACCCTGCCAATTTTTTCTTTAGCCTAACTTTGGCATCAGAGTGTCTTTGGCAAGCACCACACCAATGTTCCAAGCAGGAGGATTCATCACCCCATCAGTTTGCACCAGTGGTCGGGAAGGATGTACAAATTCACTGCATCATCAGTTGGCACCGTCTGTGGGAACGACACTTTAGTTGTTTCATGGTCTTGACCCGATCCGGTGCTGCATCAATTAGGCTAGACGGAGCAATGGAGGAGCAAAGCACAGCTAGAATCGCTACCTTGGAGCAGCAGATCATCGAAATGATGGCTTCGATGAACCAACTCCGGTCTCGGAATCATGAGTTGGAGAGGAGATTGCCACCGTAACCGGAGGCACCGGTGATGGTGGACCCTCCACCACTAAAGGACCCACCGATGCCTACAAACCAGCCTAGGGCAAGGAACTGAGGAGGCGACGCCGGCGGGGGAGCAGAGGACCCAGCGCTTCCTAGAGGGAACCTTCCCCCGAGAGGGGCCTGATTCCACACTGACGAAGCCTAGAGCCACGTCGACCGGTCTAAGGCAGCAACAGTGGTGCTTCCGGAGCACACTGGCCAAACTCACCTGATGTGGGACGAGCAGTTGAAGGAAATGCAGGTCAAACTGGCTAGAGTGATTGCGACAATGAAAGAGAAAGGCCCCAGCACAGTAGAAGAGCTGGTAAACAGGACAGACACACCACACCAGCGGTAATGAGGATGCCTGCACAAAGGATCCCCTGGACCACCTTAAGACGTATAAGGCCCTGATGGACCTTCAGGCAGTTCCTAACGAGATTATGTGCAGGGCGTTTCCTACCACCCTTAAGGGCCCATCCCGGATCTGGTTCCACAAGCACTCTCCCAGGACAATCAATAAATTCGTGGACCTAAGTAGGTTGTTCGTCAGCCATTACATCAGGGGGCAGAGACAAAGGAGGCCCTCCACCTCCCTGTTCAACACTAAACAACGCGAGAAGGAGACCCTATGCGAGTTTGTCACCCGTTTCAACTAGGAGACTCTCTTTGTGGATAACCTAGATTAGAAGGTGGCAGTAGCGGCTTTCATTACAGGCGTTAGAACCCCTAAGTTCTTGTTCTCCCTAGCCAAGGAAGCGCCCAAAACCATGGCTACGCTAATGCTCCGAGCATAGAAATACATGAACGTAGAGGATACCCTCAAAGCCAGGGAAGACTCGGAGAACGCCACCCCCAACCTGGACAAGAAGAGGATAGCTGAGGAGAAGAAAGACGATAGGGCGGTGAAAACCCCTAAACTGGCAAAGCAGAAACCACGAGGAGAGAGCGATAGGACTAAGCTAGCCAAGTATAACCAACACTTTACTCCACTAAATACTTCTTTGGATCAAGTACTTTATGAGATCAAGGGGGATACAGTGCTGAGATGGCCAGGACGGATGAGGTCACCCCTGGAGAAGAGGCCAACCAACAAGTGGTGTTGATTCCACCAAGACCATGGCCACAACACAGAGGACTGTTACAATCTTAAGCAGCAAATTGAGAACATGATCAAGCAAGGGAGATTAGGTAGGTACATCTCTGGGGGCAGACGCGACGAGAGGCGCGAACAGCCCCCAAGGCAGGCCGAACATAGAAGCCCAAAAAGAGAAAGGAAAAATCAACAACCCATGGGTGAAATAAGGGTTATCTCTAGAGGGTTTGCAGGTGGAGGAGAGTCTTCGTCCGTAAGGAAAAGGCACGCTAGGGAGGCCCGAAGCCAAAGGGAAGTCATGTCCATAGATCGTTCAGCTAAAAAATCCAGGGCAGAGCATGATCCCGTCACGTTCACTGATGAAGAGGCTGAGGCCATATGCCAACCTCACAACGACCCCTTGGTCATATCGGTAGTGGTGTCCAATTTCTTGATCCGGAGGGTCTTGGTGGACAGTGGCAGCTCGGCAAACATTCTCTTCCTGAAAGCCTTCAAGCAGTTAAAGGTCGGCAGGGAAAAACTACAACCAGCCAATTCCCCCTAGTCGGCTTCACTGGCGACAGAGTTACACCTTTAGACTCCATAGCCCTACCAATAACGCTAGGAACTGTACCCCAACAGGCTACCAAGATGGTAACGTTCTTAGTAGTGGATTGCCCTTCAGCTTACAACATCATTTTAGGTAGAACAGCTCTTAACGAATTCAAAGCTATACCTTCCACCTACCACTTGAAGGTCAAATTCCCCACCTTTCAAGGAGTTGGAAAGGCCAGGGGTGATCAGCAGACCGCCAGAGAGTGTTATATGGCATCCCTCAGGGGGGAGACTAAAGAGGCCATGCCGATTGAGGAGCTGGAGGTTCGAGACGAGGAGGAGATCAAGAGGGGAGAACCGGTAGAAGAACTCGAGGAGGTCGTGGTTGATGGGCAAGACTAGACCAGGGTAGTAAAAATCGGAATGACAGCCCTTGAGAAATTTAAGGAAGGATTGAGGTTTTTTCTCAAGCAAAATGCCGATGTTTTTGCCTGGTCTCATGTGGACATGTCAGGCATTGATGCCGGGGTTATTGCCCATCATCTAAACATAGACCCAACGGTAAAACTTGTCAGGCAGAAAAGGAGGACCTTTGCCCCAAAGCGCAACGAGGCAGTAGCCGACGAAGTTGAGAAATTGACCAGAGCTGGCTTCGTAAAGGAGGCCCAGTACCCCGCTTGGCTATCCAATGTAGTGATGGTCAAAAAGGCGAACAGGAAATGGAGGATGTGCGTGGACTTCACTGACCTGAACAAGGCATGCCTGAAGGATAGCTTCTCGTTACCCATAATAGATCAGCTGGTGGACTCAACAGCTGGGTATGAAATTGTTACCTTCATGGACGCTTTCTCAGGTTAAAACCAGATAAAGATGGCAGAGCATGAGCCAGAGCATACGGCGTTTGTCACAGACAGAGGTCTGTACTACTACAAAGTGATGTCGTTCGGCCTCAAGAACGCTGGAGCAACCTACTAGAGGCTCGTGAACCGCATGTTCAGTAATCAGATTGGGAGAAACATGGAAATCTACGTAGATGACATGCTGGTAAAAAGGAAGCAAGCCACCGACCACCTGACAGATCTGGAAGAGATGTTCAAGAACCTGCAAACCTATAAGATGAAGCTGAACCCCGCTAAATGTGCATTTGGAGTAACCTCTAGAAAATTTTTGGGGTTCATGATTTCCAGCCGGGGGATAGAGGCTAACCCTGAAAAGGTTAGGGCAGTGCTAGACATGCAGTCCCCAATGTCCACCAAAGAAGTTCAGAGACTGGTTGGCAGAGTGGCAGCGCTGAATAGATTCATCTCCAAATCGACAGATAAGTGCCTTCCTTTCTTTAAAATTTTGCGTAAAGCTTTCGAATGGACCCCCGAATGTGAACAGGCTTTTCAACAACTCAAAGGATATCTGGGTTCGGTGCCACTGCTGAGCCGGACCCTGGAAAGTGAAAATCTCTATTTTTACCTCGCTGTGTCCAACACAGCAGTGAGCTCAGCCCTGGTCAGGCAAGACAAAGGAGTCCAAAAGCCTGTCTATTACACGAGTAAGGCCCTGAGGGGCGTTGAGGAGCGATACCCCAAAATGGAGCTACTTGCCCTCGCCCTCGTAACTTCAGCGCGCAGGTTGAGGCCATACTTCCAGGCCCACACTATGGTTGTCCTGACAGATCAGCCATTGAAGAAGATCCTCCACAAACTGGAGACCTCGGGGAGACTTGTCAAATGGTCCATAGAACTCAGCCAATTCGACATCCAGTATAGACCAAGACTGGCGATTAAGGGATAGGCTATAGCAGACTTCATTGCTAAATTCACCCACCCAGCAACCTGCCCCTCTGACAACACCCTGGAGCCCCAATGGGTGCTCAATGTCAACGGCTCCTCCACTGAAAAAGCAAGTGGAGCCGGGGTTGTCCTTGTCACCCCAGAATGACACAAACTTAAATATGTTGTCAAGTTCAAATTGCACGCCTCCAACAACAAGGCTGAATACGAAGCCTTGATAGCTGGCCTCCGAATGGCTCGGCAAATGGGGGCAGAGCATATCCTGGTGCGCAGTGACTCCCAACTTGTAGTAGATAGGTCCAAGGCGAATATAAGGCCAGGGGAGAAAAGATGCAAGAATACTGCGAAATGGCCAAAAGCCTGGCCAGAAAATTCTCCAAAATACTACTAGAGTGAGCACCAAGATTGCAAAACGAGGAGGCAGACCGACTGGCCAGGATAGCCTCATCTTAGGAAGATGACCCTGGAGTCCCCATGGAAGTGCTAGATTCGTCAAGCACTCAAAACCCAAAAGTACTCCAAGTAGAAGAAAAAGCGGAGTGGGCAATGCCAATCAGAAGCTACTTGGAGCATGGATCCTTACCAGAGGACAAAGTTGAGGCAAGGAGAATCCAGTACAAAGCCAGCAGGTACGCCCTCATCAATGGTATTCTGTATAAAAGGAGACACACCCTGCCCTGGCTAAGGTGTGTAGGAAAAGCAGACGATGATTACATTATGAGAGAAGTGCACGAAGGGGTCTGCGGCAACCACTCAGGAGGAAGAGCTCTAGCCAAGAAGATCCTCCGGGCAGCCTACTACTGGCCCACGATGGAAAGGGATGCCCAAGATTTCATGAGGAAGTGTAACAAGTGCTAGAGGTTTTCAAATATCCCAAGGCAAGCGCCCCAAGAGCTGACGCCCATCCAGAGCCCTTGGCCTTTCGCCCAATGGGGAATTGACTTAGTAGGGGCTTTGCCTTTGGGGAAAGGCCAGACCAAGTTTGCGGTTGTGGCTGTAGACTACTTCACCAAGTGGGCCGAGGCTGAAGCGGTCGCCACCATCACTGAGCAGAAAATGAAGAATTTCCTATAGAAGAACATCGTCTGCAGATTCAGGATACCCAAGGTAATCATCACAGATAATGGGAAACAATTCAGGGGAGGGCAGTTCAAATAAATGTGTTCAGACCTACAAATCAGCCATCACTTCTCTTTCCCAGAACAACCCCAAACCAACAGCGAGGTAGAAGTCACCAACAGGACTTTGTTCAACATCATCAAGGCAAAGCTGGAGAAGGCAAAGGGCTTATGGGCTGAGGAACTTCCCAACATTCTTTGGGCTTATAGAACAACCAAGAGGATGGCAACGGGGCATACCCCCTTTTCCTTGACGTTTGGAGCTGAAGCAGTCATCCCTGTGGAAATAGGTTTGCACAGCCCAAGGGTCGAACACTTCGAACCAGAGTCTAACAACGAAGCCCTGGAGGTGAGCCTAGACCTACTCGAAGAAAGAAGATTGCAAACGGCCATGGAGGTAGCTTCATATCAACAAAGAATGCACAGGTATCATGACGCAAGGGTGAAACCTAGGGCATTTCAGGAAGGTGATCTGGAACTCAAGCAGGTCAACCAGTCAACCAGAAAGCCCAGTGACGGCAAACTCAGGCCAAATTAGGAAAGGCCATACACAGTCAAGGGGTTCTCCAGAAAAGGAACCTACTGGCTGACTGGAACGGACAACACAAACCTCCCCAACCCTTGGCATGCTGAGCACCTAAGGAAGTACTACGATTGATGTAACCAGCCTTCATTAATGAAATTTTTGCTCTTTAAGACCCCAAAATGATCGTCTACTCGCATGACCTATGAAGCACAAGGCTATCATGCCCAACTAGTCAGTCTCCATGACTAATCAGACAAGCCGAAAGGCCACAAGGCTACTAAGCCCAATTGGTCAGTCCCCAAGACTGACCAGACCGGCTGAAAGGCCACAAGGCTACTTAGCCCAACTGGTCAGTCCCCTAAACTAACCAGACGAGCCGAAAGGCCACAAGGCTACTAAGCCCAACTGGTCAGTCCCCAAGACTAACCAGACTAGTCGAAAGGCCACAAGGCTACTAAGCCCAACTAGTCAGTCCCTAAGACTGATCAGACAAGCCGAAAGGCCACAAGACCACTAAGCCCAACTGGTCAGTCCCCAAGACTGACCAGACTAACCGAAAAGCCACAAACCGAAAGGCCACAAGGCTACTAAGCCCAACTGGTCAGTCCCCTAGACTAACCAGACGAGCCGAATGGCCACAAGGCTATTAAGCCCAACTGGTCGGTCCCGAAAACTGACCAGACTAGCCGAAAGGCCACAAGTCGAAAGGCCACAAGGCAACTAAGCCCAACTGGTCAGTCCCCGAGATTGACCAGACTAGCCGAAAGGCTACAAGGCTACTAAGCCCAGCTAGTCAGTCCATAAGACTGACCGGGCCAGCACAAAGGCAACCGAGAGCAACTGGTCAGTCCCTAGGACCGACGAAACAAGCCAAAAGACCGCAATGCTACTTAGTCCAACTGATCAGTCCCCAAGACTTACCAGGCCAAGGTTCTCAAACCAACTTAACACCATGGTCAGGTTATTCAGCTGACCAGGATGACTGAAGTCCCTTAGGGCTAGTCAAAGAATTCATGCAAACTACTCATCACAAAGCATTTAGACGCAAGAACACGAAGAATTAGTGAAGTAAAGTTTTATTAATCCAAAATGGTTACAGAGGCAGTCAAAAAAAAATCTACAAGGGCTTTGGGTCTTTTGATAAAGTCAAGATTGGGCTTCATCCCCCTCTTCTGCTGCAGGGCCTGGTCTTCCACACCAAGCGCATTGGAGGTAGTGTCATCAGATGGCTTCAAAGCAGAGAAGTCGAGGTCTGGAAAAAGCTTCTTTGTTCGGACCTTAGCATCAACGAAACCTTCCATGTAAGCCTCACTGAGTTCATCTTGGAAGGCTGCCCTAGCCTTAAACTCTTCCACAGCACCATCCAAAGCATTTTTTAGCTACCCCTCCAGCTCAGCTACCCTTAGAGCAAGGGAGTCCCTGACTGCCCCAAAGGCCTGAGCATCAAAAGTCAGAGTCTCGACCTTTTTCTTGAGCTCAGCTGATTCGTCCAACAAGGCAATCTTCTCTGCCTCAGCGACTGCCTTAGATTTCTCAGCATCCTTGACCTTCTTCTGTAGACCGCTAATAGTCTCAGTTAAGGTCTCAATGACTTGGCCTTTCTTGGAGCTCTCAATCGTCTTCGCCTTCAAGCGCAGTAAACACTTTCAGAGCGCTTACAAAAATGTAACTGCAAAAGGATGGGAAGATCAATTTCAATAAACAAGAGCAATCAGAAAAAAATCAAAAGTTAACCAGAATCATCACCTTGACAGCATCATGGTTCAGACTCCTTGTCAGTTGGGCATTGTTTCAGTCGGCGAAGGGATCTACGTCCTCCATACTGATGAACTGCTTTATCCTCTCCCAGGCAGCCTGGACATCTTCCACAATGAAGGGTTCGCCCTGCTGAGCTGGAGGTAAAGGGCTTGAAGGTTTATCTGCAGTAGGCGAAAGCATTCCAGCACTAGCCCTCGAGGACTGACCAAGTGCCTTGGCAGCGAATGAAGCCTTAGCTACTGGGGTGGGGCCGACCACCGTAGGACCCTTGACAGGGGATTGCTCAACGGTCTTGCCCCCAGAGCTAGGCCGATGGCGCTTACTAGGTCTCTCCCCAGCGGCCTTTGCCCTCTCCATTTCTTCAAACTTCTTCTTCGCAGAGGACCCCATGCTCCTCTTGTCGAAGCTTATGTTTGATTCCTGTCCTACAAAGCACACAAAGCAGGAATCAATGCACTCGCATTAGAAAGCAGCTACAACAGACATACCAGACTCACTCGTCTTAGCGCGAAGGGCTTAGATGGAAGGTTTGGACCTAAGAGGTAGGCTGCCAAACTCTCACCAGCTACAAGGGGCACCCAATTTTTGACTGAGTGCTCCCTCACCCTCGTTAAGCGGCCTTCCCTAGACTCGTCCTCCAGTACAGGAAGGCGTGCTAAGTAAAAGAAAAACGGATGATGGTCAGACCACTACCCTAAGAAGGGGTCAGGCATAAAAGCACGAAAGGCGCTTACCCTTCCTACCTGGTCTACCCCATTGTCTGGGTATGTGAGGGGTCTGGTCGATCACATCCTCCCAGTGGGCGATCTCCATACCCTCGCCATACACAAAGAAATACTTTTCCTTCCAGCGCTTGTGGTAGACTATGAGATTGGTTATCAGAGTTGGTTGACCGTCCTGAGCCGAGAAGTAATACCAGCCCAAGCTCTCGCTCTCGGTTATTTTGTAGTAGAAAAAGAAATCTTCAGGGGTCAAGATTTCCCCCTTGTTAGTAGCAGCCTGCCACAAGGCTGCACAGCCCACCAGTATGCGCCATGAGTTGGGCATGAGCTGCCCAGGAGCTAGTTTGGCTCGACTCAAGACTCCTCTAATAGGAAGGGCAATGGGAAACCTCAACCCCCCGGTCAGTGCACTCTCATACACCGCGATCTCACCAAGGCGAGGGAAGCACGCTCTGTCCTCGCTCCCAGGCACTCTATAACTCATGGAGGTCGAAAATTGGTAGGTAGACTAGAGTTTTTTCACTTTTTCCCCATCTAGAATAGAGGCAAAGTGCCTCGCTTCGTACCTATATCCTAGGGCAAGAGGCGACCCAGCTCCGACCTCGGCCATAGCCACGGGGGCACTTTTAAAGGCATCCACAATGGCCACAAGGCTCCTTGCCCTCGTTAACCTCACCTCTTGGGTAACAGCCCCAGTATCGGTCCCAGAGTAGTTCGCAAAGGCACTCGAAACCTCGTCTGGCCTAACCCTATCTAAATCCATCGAAGTGATACGCTCAGAGCCGGGTGACAGGGCGATTAGGTGGGGGTTCATGATCCTAGGGTTTTCTATTTCGCGTAGGGTTGCAAAGGTAGACCTGGAAGCCTCTAAGATACCCCAGTACACAGACTCAACAAAGGAGGGGTTGCCTATGAACCCCAGAGGGTGAGAAGCCCTGACTCTCCACTCGTAGTACCAGATGGCCTTCTGTAGAAGCCAAAACACATACCCACACGCCTTGAATACCTTGGTGAGCAGAGAGATTGAGAAGAAAGCTTGAGTTCGCTTCGAACAATCAACAATGGCGGAAGAAAAAGGGAAGAAAATGAGAGGAATCACTTGCTGAATAATCTGAAAAAGACGCGAAAACGAAGGGCCCTTTGGTGAACCGCCAAGGTTTTATAGGCCCTTTCTTTTCGAAATCAACGGCGTGGATCTGCCCAGGGTTTTCAGATCAAACGGTTGATGTTGGTAATGTCCAATCGATATACGGGGCCAACCCCGCGAAGCCACGTGGCATGGACGCCAAGAGTCGCGTCGATTCGGTAGGCATAGTAATCATGGCGGTTTTACGGCACCATAAATGCACCTCTGGGGCGGCGTCCCGCGACTCTTTAGAATTCCCGCTGGCTGACCTGGGCTGCCAAGGGAATTGGGGGCATCTGATTATACAAGTGTAGCTGGTCTGTCCCCCCATGGACAGACCAGATGAGCTCGGGCTACTTCTCCAGACCAGGCCGCCCGAACTTTCTTCCAGACCAGGCCTGCTAACAGACATAAAACGGTAGAGCTCCAGCAATACACCAGGCACCGCCATTAGGGCACCCCGAGATTTTGATGATCAGCCCCCACGATCCCATGATTGGGACAGTTCCCCCACGACTGGGGGCATGGTCCATGGAGTCTAATATCAAGGGACGATGCATCCCCACGATGGTGGATGCATAATTTGAGGGCACGATTTTGAGGGCATGATTAGCTCTCCCATGAAGGCGCTCACGATCCAAGCCAACACTCCTATAAAAAGGGCAGCCATCATCTCCAAGAAGGTATGAGATACATCAACCCTTAAGCATTGTTATCCTGCCCATTTTTTCTTTAGCCTAACTTTGGTATCGGAGTGTCTTTGACAGGCACCACATCAGTGTCCCAAGAAGGAGGATTCATCACCCCATCAGTTCGCACCAGTGATCGGGAAGGACGTACAAATTCACTACATCATCATATATACATATACATCTCACCAACATCTCCTTCACAGACCGCAGCCCTCGCCACCACAACTCTCCTTTCAGACAACCACCATTCAACCCCCCACCCCCCTAGTCACCCGACTGCTTGCCTCCACCACCACACCAAACCCATCACTTATCATTGCCAACTATCACCACCCCCCACCTCCATCGATCACAATAGCCATTAAATAACTCACAAAACCCACTGCCCCAATCAGCCACCACAAACATTTATCTACATATAAATATGTAAAATCATATACATCTTTATTTTCTATACTATTATAAAATAAACATATTTGATATAATTAGTGAAACTCTAAATTTAAAAAAGTGTCACTTTTATATATAAATTAAAAAATTCCTAAAAAATATATAAACTACTAATATTGTGCATAACTTTATTTAACTCAAAGGATAAAAAATTAAAATATTAATTTATATTTTATAACCACTTACTAATTATTTTTTATTTTTTTTCTCGCACTTGCTCAAACTATTCACCTGCGACAATGCATACATAGGTAGTGGGTTCTCTATAATCACAAAATCAAACCATATAGCAAACCCACTGGCCATTTTGACCCATTACCGGCAATCGTCTACCAGCAAATTCAGCCGATCAAATCCACTTACGAAACCAAATCATAATACCCAATTCACATGGGTAGTGGGTTGTCCAGTCAACACTCGACCATGGCACTGTCTATCGATTGTCCAAATGTCCAATACCCCACCCCCTTCCACTGTATGGATGAAAAAAACACGAAGGCCCTACACGTTGCCGTTTTCTGTTGTCCACCAATGTTTTGATTTGGGTGCAGGAGGAGGATAAGTAGAACCTTTAATAAATATGTATATGTAGTATAGAAAATATACATGTGGTATATTTACATCTGTATATACATCTATGTATATGTGTGTGTATATATGTATGCACGAACGATTGAGGCAATGCTTTGATTTTATTTGAAATGGTTACAATTGGGTTCTGTTGCGTGGGTTTGTTGCTTTCTAATTGTTTGGAAAGTTGGGTTTTATGAATCGTTGTCGATAGGTGCATGATGGAGTTTAACAAATTGGGTGGTTGTGTTCACAACGATCAAGTGGTGGAGAAAGACATGGAGAAGTAAGAATGAAAGGTGAAGACTATAAGATGTGCAATTGTGATTTATAGTAAATCATACAAGATGTATGTTGGTGAATCAACATGGATGGGTTTGAGCCATCGGATTATTGCCCTGTAACATAGCAACACAGAGCAACAAGAGTGCCTTTAGTGTCCTGGAAAGAGAAAAATTCATTTGAGAGAGAGAGAGAGAGAGAGAGAGAGAGAGAGATTTTTTGAGTTGTTTGAACTTTTGTTTGCTCGACGGCTATGGGTGTTGAGGTGAAATGGTGGGCTTGTGGCTGGGAAGGAAATTGGGCAGTTGTGAAGATGAGGATTTGGTGGATCATGGATGCATCGGGGGCAAATTTTGACAGATGAGAAAGATAGGTTGAGTCATGTAGATTCAGTTAACTCGGTCTTTTTATTTTGAGTTAACTCAATATAGTTGATCGAGTTAACTCGGTCTTATTTTATTCATTCAGATAATATTTTACATTTATCTAACGGCAAAATTGGTATTTTCAAAATTAATAAAATTATGTCAGCAAAATGGTCGTTGGCCCTCACGGAACACTAATGGTTGGGAGAAACAGACAACGAAATTAAAAGGGTAAATTTCACTTTGCACCCTTGCACTTTGGTCATAATCCCACTTTGGTTCCTCTACTTTTAATTGTCCCACTTTGCCCCTTATACTTTCAGTTAAGTAGCAATGTGTCCCTCTATTTCGTTAATAAATGTAACGGAAAACTTTTTTTTTAATTTTTTTTCTTTTAAAAAAATGAAAAACAGTATTTGTTTATTATTTTTTATTTTTAGTTGTTAACAAAATTTTAAAAATAAAACAAAAAACATTAAAATGGGTGTTTTTTTTTTATTTTCAAACCATTGTTTTAGTACTATTAGCATAAAAGTAACCTACAAATGTATTGAAAAAAAAAAAAAACCCATTTTAGTGTTTTTTGTTTTCTTTTTCGAATTTTGTAAATAACTAAAAACAAAAAAATATTAAACAAACACTGCTTTAAAAAATAAAAAGCAATGTTTGTTTAATATTTTTTTTTTGTTTTTAGTTGTTTACAACATTTGAAAAAGAAAACGAAAAACACTAAAATGGGTGTTTTTTATTTTCAAACCATTGTTTTAGTACTATTAGCATAAAAGTAACCTACAAATGTATTGAAAAAAAAAAAACCCATTTTAGTTTTTTTCGTTTTCTTTTTCAAATGTTGTAAACAACTAAAAACAAAAAAAAAATATTAAACAAACATTGCTTTTTATTTTTTAAAGCAGTGTTTGTTTAATATATTTTTGTTTTTAGTTGTTTACAAAATTCGAAAAAGAAAACAAAAAACACTAAAATAGGTTTTTTTTTTTTCAATACATTTGTAGGTTACTTTTATGCTAATAGTACTAAAACAATGGTTTGAAAATAAAAAAAACACCCATTTTAATGTTTTTTGTTTTATTTTTTAAATTTTGTTAACAACTAAAAATAAAAAATAATAAACAAATACTGTTTTTCATTTTTTTAAAAGAAAAAAAATAAAAAAAAAAGTTTTCCGTTACATTTATTAACGGAAATTTAACGGAGGGACCACATTGCTACTTAACTGAAAGTATAAGGGGTAAAGTGAAACAATTAAAAGTAGAGGGACCAAAGTGAAATTATGATCAAAGTGCAGGGGTACAAAGTAAAATTTACCCAAATTAAAAAGAAGATTAGTGTCATTTCGAAATTTCAAGAATATTGTCTATCGTTATCAAATAATTCGAGACACGTCAGTGTAATTTACCCCCTATTTTAGAAGTCAGTGTAATTTACTCTTTATTTTATAACGCAAGCCTGGGCAGACGATCACCACTCATCCTTGAAGAGCCGGATCAAGTCGGTGCCCATTGAGGTCCCCGCTTGAAGATTCAAAGTTTTTGCCTCACACAATGCAAATGCTCTCTTACATGAAAAATAGTTTAAGTAGTCAAAAGAGTATTGAATAATAATTCCTATTAAATTATGATGCGCAGTATATGCATACATCAGCAATTTAAGTTTGTAGAGTAATTGAGATATTTTTTAAAAAAAATATCACTTGACAAAATTTAATAGAATATTTTTTTAAAAATCTCTTCATTACTCTACAAATTTAGGTTATTGATATATTTACACACTACGTGTCACTATTTAATAAAGATTACTATCAAGTATTTAGTACTACGTAACCACTAAACTTTTTTTCTACATATATACTCTAAGAAATGGAGATAAGTGTGCGGATAAATAGAAAAAAATAAAAAATGAAAAATGATAGGCTGGTCTACATGGAGGATCCTCCAGATCAGCTAATGCCCCTTTCGGTGGGGAATATGCTAGTAGTAATTTTTATTAGGGCGTAGTTCGTCTTCTTTTTGTTGTTTGGTTTTTCGATGTATCAAAAACAAACAAAGATAGCCGCCCAAAAGTACGTGATAATTGCTCTCCAAAAAAACGTCTACAGAGAGTTTGAGGTTTTGTTTTTTTGGAGCCCAGTCCAATATAACCGAGACTAGGTGAATTTTCAGATTATTTTTCTATGTTAATATGTTACACGAGTTTGGAAAGTATTTATATATTTGATTGTTCAAACTAATGCCCAAATTTTAAAATAGACATTTAAAATTAATAACAATTAGAACTAAGCCTGAGATCTGCTCTCTCCTACGTATGAGGTTTGAAACCTATATAGGTACTATCAATTTTTTGGAATCATTCCGAGCTCGATAACTACTTGACTTGTGTGAGATGAAACTGTATTAGTTCCGACATTAGTCGATGTGACTAGTTAGTGAATACTCATACTATTCGCATATAATACACATACGTACATATAAATAGAAAAAAAATTCCATTTTTCATCTAAATCTCAAACCTAATAAAAAATACACCTTTTTTTGAGTCGGACCGTATTGTGCACGTATTAAACATTTTGCATATTATACTTTTAAAAGAACCTCAATTAAAAATTAGATATAATTTTAGCATATTATTAATTCTAGACTTAATACATAATTATAATAGTAAAATTAATGACCATTAAACTTAGTTGACTTTATCAATTATAGAAAAAGCTTGTATAACTCATGATGTGTATCTTTACTAGTATCTTGTCATATATTTTTGAGATACTTTTCTAATACTAGATATATTTAAATCATTAAACATATTTTTATATAGCTTCTCATCAATACTCAATATATTAAAGTACATATTAAAATTGACAAATTAACCCATTCTTATATCAAGGTATTGAAATAATAAAATTTATTTATTTACCACTTTAATTTGATTGTTTGTTAATAATATATTTTAAAAATAATATATAAGGGACAAAAATATTGCATACTACTTGTTAGTAATATATTTTAAAAAATAATATATATGAGACAAAAATACTATATATATACTAACATATATAAAAAGAAATTACTTATAAATGTTACCGTATGTTTTGTCCCAACTTTTTAACTAATGTTCGTATAATACCCGGATAATTATATGTTCATATTTTTTACGTTCTCATATTTTTATGCCAAATTTTATTATGGTATTTTTAAAGAAAAATCGCATTAAACCCGTATGTATTACGTACTGTTCTTTTGTTGTTCCATATTTTACTAAATATAGGTGAACAAGCTAGCTCAGACACCCGATTAACAAAAAAATATATATATATATATATTAGAACTAATGACTTTAGGAACGTGTACATAATAAAAACAGTTAAAACAATAGTGTTGAAAATATCATGACATGTACAATACGTGAAAAGGGAAGTATTGTTTGAAAGGCAAATAATTAAAAAGCAAAGAAAAAAAGAGATGTGATTTCTCTCAGTAACTTAAGTAAGAGTTATGGTGTTGAGATATATAAGTTAGATATGGTATAATTAAAATAAAATTAACCATGCTTTTTTTATTAGAGTGATATTCAAATTAATAATCAAAATCTTTTATGCGTAACGAAAAGCTGATCGATCTAAGTTTTTATCTATGAACTAGGTACAAGGTCATACGACTATTGATTTCCGCCACCATCTCGGTTATGAAATGAGTCTCTCTTGTGAAATCTATGAACAGTTTGGAATTAAGAGGTAAAGCACTATGAACAACATGAAAAGATTGAAGTTTAAAAGAATTTGATATCTCAGATTTTATACTAAAAGAAAAACATAAAGTTTGTTGCATTGGCAAGCATATTAATTAGTTGCGTGTTGATTTTTTCTTTCAATATATATATTTAAATCAAACAATGCAATTGAAACTGAAACTGCCCAAGTACCCATGGAAGTTGAATGATTGATAACATTTTAATTTTGCCACTTGGCTAGAATAAGATGACTTGAAGGCGCGAAAATTCATACAATAAACGAGAAATTTTATCAGAATTAATATACCCGTCGGTTCAATAGGTCTGGAAATCGATGGTCTGTCCCGTTTGATTCACTTGTTTGATTCCAATTCGGTTCTAATGATCATGCATATATAAGGTGACTCGGTAAAATTAAAAATGGTGAATAATTTAGATGGTATTCAATTCCAATTTTAATCGTTGACAAACGTATTATTATTACTGGTGTCGGAACTCTGTTAATTAGTATGTGCGTAAGCACTTATATATCAAATGATCAGTGGTCTAATAATATGTGATTGAGTTATAAAATTAGGAAAAAAGAAAGAATCTAAATTCTTAAATTTTGTTTGGTGGACTGAGAAAAATATGAAAAATATATATATTTATTCAAAATTCAAGTGTTTTTCTGATTACCATAAATAATAAATAAAAAAAAATTGAAAGAGTTAAAGTGATTCCATTTCTCTCAAATTTGAGATCCAAACATAGTATTATAGTTTTACCTGAAAATTTAAAGAAAACAAATAAAACCTACGACAATGGCTTGCAAAATATCTTTAATAGAGTAGTGAGAATGGCTTCTACTTTTGTGGCAATCTGTTACCAATCGAGTTACAAAGTTAGTCTAGAATCTCAAGACAAGTTTATTTTTTATAATAAGTCACAATTGAATTTTATAGGGAATTGGCTTCTACTTTGTGAAAGCTAGTTTGAAGCAGTAGAATCGCAAAACAAGTTTATTTTTTTTATAATAAGTCACAATTGAACTTAAATAGGGAATTGGTTTCTTCAACCAATTTCTATTGGTTAGTTGTGGTTAATTGGTTAGTTAGTGATTAGATGAGTATAAAAGCTGGTAAAAGAATGTACAACCATTCATATATGATAACTTAATTAATTCAAGAAAATCCAATTCTTCTTCAATGTTGTGAAGAAGCAGAATAGATCGAGTATTTCTTTTCTTTGACATTGTATCACACTCTACCGGGGCTTAGATAGATAGATGAGTAATGTTATACAAGCTAAGGAAATATACGAAAATTATATAGAGAATGATGGGATTCAAATGAAATCTAATCACTTTAAAATAAAATACTTATCAAGATAATTTTTAATTACAAAAAATGTCACTGTTACCCCCATCTTCCAATATAATCTTCTTAAATAGATATGATGCATGAGTGATGGTATGAATGCAATAAGTTGGACTGTTGATAGAATATCACTAACGAGGCTAGTTATCATTCGTGAAAGAGACGAGATTAATTTCACAAAATAACAGCTAATATGCTTCAATTACAAAAAATCAGACTGCCCCATGATTGGCCCAATGGAGCAAGCACCCCCAACCCACTCTCGGTCATGAATTCGAATCACCTCTCCTCCCTTTTAAAAAGGCTGTGATGGCCTACCCCTTACACCTCTAATTAATGACCACAAAAAAAAAAAAAAAAACAAAAAAACAAAAAAGAACTCGTGCGGGTTTGCGTTAACTATCAACACCGAATTTGTTTCACATCCCGTCTTCTTTTTCTTTTTTTTCGCCCTTAGAAACAAATTCATCCTGCAAATCTGCAAAAGCTTACTAGACATCAAGCTGTTTTAGCATTATGCCTACATTCATTGAATCATATTAAGAACGCCGGACACGCCTCGGGGCTTCAGAGATTTGATATAAGCCTGTGCCTCATTCACCTCCATTGAGATGGTATCCCCAAAACAAGGGACTTCCCTCTCCCTCAGATTGGAGAAAAAATAAACTTCACTTGTTAAGGTGAGGTGAGATTGAGCCCTGGGTTTTTTGGGCTTCAAGTCAATACAACTATATTTTTACCAATGAAACAAAGAACCCAAATACCTACATATATATATATATATATATATAGTAATGGAAATAAGCCAATCTAAATGATCCATCGTTGCCCAACTGACATGTAGATTTTGCAATGACAGTAACTGCAGTGTCACACAAGCAGAGGGTAAAATAATGAACACTGCTTCAAGAGCAATACCTGGTCACTGGAACTAAAGTAGAATGATCATTTCTCCATCATGTAATTTTCATCAGTTCTTTTCAACGGTATTTGTAACATATCCAAGCACCTAGTTTTCACATTCTATAGGCAGATTAATGCGTGCTATTATCTAAGTACAGGCTTATCGAAAATACACCTTGCTGTATTCTCATGGTTTGTACATCGTGGCCTTAAAAGTTGATGTACAGAGAAATATGTAATGGAGCCGAAACAATCATCCACAACCCTTTAAACACAAACCCTAGCTCGAACAGCAACCAATTCTCTTCCAAGCAGGCACATCATCATTGACATTAATTGTCTGTCCTCTAGATGGAGCAGCTGAAGAGGCGCCCTCATCACCGGCCTCAACTGCTCTCTTACTCACAATGTGGTATATCTGAGTGAGTAATTCGGTAAAGGCCTTTTCCACATTGGTTGCTTCCAATGCAGAAGTCTCCATGAAATAGAGGGACTCCCTCTCGGCTAATGCTTTCCCATCATCAGTTGAGACAGCCACAAGGTGACGGAGATCTGATTTGTTGCCGATGAGCATTACTACCATGTTGGGGTCTGTGTGATCCCTCAACTCCTTCAACCACCTCCCAACATTTTCAAAGGTAGCATGTCGAGTGACATCATAAACAAGCAGAGCACCAACAGCTCCCCTATAGTAAGCACTAGTAATGGCACGATACCTATTAAAACAAAAAAGATGAGAAAGAAAACTGAAATTCAATTCAAATTGCAAGTATCAAATCTCAATTCAGCATAGGTTTCAACCAATACATTTTGTCCCACTTGATAAAGTCAGTTTTTGTTCCATTGTATTTAAAACCTCCACAAGAACTTAACAAATCACCCTCAATGCAATTATATACATAAAAGGCCTTCCTCCTCATTCTCACGCAGATAATTGTTGATGATATACAGAGTAGAATTTCAACTTGAAAGAGAATTGAGAATAATTACAGACACTGGGAAATGTGCCAGTGCTGGGGGATTTGGACTGCTACTCTTAAGAGGTAGAGAAGTGTCAGGTGGATGCTTAGAACAAACAGGGCACAACAGAGTACAGTGTCCATAGGCATAAATTAATACTACTCTTGCCTCTTGCTTTGAAGGCTTGTTAGAGAAAGTGAATGAAGGAAATCATAACAAATTGTTGATAGCTGCTGATACCTTGTCATGCTGATATGCCTTTCTGCTCTTCAGGCTTTGTACATGTCACCGAATGGAAAGTTTGAAAGCTGTTTTCTCATTGAAAGGTTGAACGAGTATGGATGATGAGGTTCCATTGCTTCTACATGTGCTTATGCTGCCTCTGTATTGGGACAATCCTGTTATATGTTGCTAGAGTTGCTTTTTTCCCTTAAAGTTCTAGTCTAACATGTTCCATACAGCCTAAGGAGGTGAGGGTTCCATAACGTGATAGAGCTGTTGGAGGGTGTTGATACATATTGAAACCAGGTAGGCTTATGCATTAGAGGGTGTATAGGTGCTCAAAATTCTGAATTTCCTTAGATTTTCTGGATTAGGTTGCTATTATGGTAGGGGTAAGCCAAAAAATTCTGATTTTTTAATGCTAGCTATGGTATCGTATCAGGGGTTATGTCCTTTGTTTCGTCTCCAGCCACATCTTTTCAAATTGGAAAGGGGATGGCCTTCTCTTTAGACATTCAACCAATGTTTCATATTCTGGTTTTGAAGTGAAATACTACTTACAAAAAAAAAAATTATTTTTCAACTTCAGATTATCTCATGCAAAATCTAATTAACTGCAAAGCACTTTTACCCAAAATAGAAAAATCAAGCTTTCACTACTAGCTCGCTTGCCACCTAGTATATGCAGGTTGTGGTTTTAAATCTTTATGTATGTTTACTGTAGGTTAAGACAAAAAATAGGACAAAAGATAATAAGATTAGCAATCCAAAACCAATTAAATCAACAAGCACAATGAAGAGTTTCAAGGATATTCAACCAGCATGCCTAAACGATCAAGCGCTATGATGAAGTAATGAACTGCTGAGAAAAAGAAAAAAAGTGCACCCAAAAACATAGTAAACGAATTGTTGGGAAAAAGAAAAACTCATGCACCAAATTCCAGCCAACACATCCTTGCCACTGAATTTGTGAACAAAAGCTTCCAAAAACCTTTTACAAAGATAAGTTTCTATCCCTCTAAAACCAATTACTTGGAGCAAAATCCACCAAACACCTTGAAATATGCTAATAGGTGCTAAAATAGCAAGACAAGTTCTTTCTGCACACAAGGAACTCCAAACTCAAAGAACTATGAGATGATGAGGGGACATAAAAATCACAAAATTACATGATTGAGTTCTTCCTCGCTCTCATACAAAGAGGCAGCACAACTCTTAATATTGGGCAAAGTAAACCATAGTTCCTTGGGGTAACACTCTAAAACATGTAATAGGCACCTTAGGGGCTGAGACTAAAAGATCACCAAGACGTATTAATGCTAGGAATTTAGAAAAAAGCAAAGTTTCAGCTTCATTCTTTTTCCACAAAATCCAATGGTTGGATGTATATGCCATAGAAAACAAGTCAATCAATTCCATCACATTTGCAAACACAATGACTAGAAAATTCTGAACAATACTCCTGAGCTTCCTATTACCCCAAACTTGATATAATAACGAAACCATCCCCCAAAGAAATGTTTCAAAGCCGGTCATTCAGATAACTGACTCCTAAACTTCGTGCAGTCCAAACCCAGGATGGATGGAGCAACATAAGGGCCAAAACATTAACTGGGAAAAGGAAAAAAAAAATTCTTTAACCTATTTCTTCATTTTTTATATATCTAATATATGTTAGCAGGATCATATTGCGTCATTCATTTCCATTTTCATATGTTCTATCAATAAAGAGTATTTTCAAAATTTTAGATTTCCAAACAGAAGATGTAACACGGACCATGGGTGTGGTTTTGTCTGAAGTTATGGGGTCATTATATGTGACTTTAGCACATCTAAAAACTTATGGTTAGTCAAAGTGCTATAATTTCTAATTTTGGAGGCATCAGCTAGTATAAGTCCAGTGACCTAAAAGTAACTGTCTTTTCTTTCACCAGTAAGCACTATATGTGTCTATGTCCTCTACCAAATCAAGACAAAGAGAGGAAACTCAGTTTACAAACTCGAAAATTTACCTCAGGGGTTAAGCACAATGAAAACGAAGTGAGATTTCTAGAAAGTTCTCCTCCTCTTCCTCCAATATCAGTTGTCCTATCCTAATTACAACTAGCTCTTATAGTTTTTCCTTCCAGAACCCAAATTCTTTGATAGTAACTATACTCTGTTCAATAAGACATCGCCTAACATCAAAAGCCCCAAAATTCATTTTCCTCCAAAATATTCATTAACATATATATGTATCCCAGCAACTAAACACTTTTTTAAATGAATTCATTTCCATTCATATAAAACACCCTACACAATCTCTTCCACGTTTTGAAACCTAAACCTACAAGTTCACCACAACCTTACTGTCTTAGACCAACATGAAGTCAAATACAGCAACATTATTCTCAGCTCCTAGTGTTCACCTGTCTGGTATTAGAGTTAGTACACCTATCCTACGTGAAAATCTCCATTGAGAACCCAAAAACTGCTATATCCCACCTTAATAACCCAATCATTTTTTTGCCATTCCAAGGATTTCTTAGTTCCCTGAACACAAAACCTGTCCTACATTGCCCATAAAAGCAGCAAAAACAGCTTAAAACCTGACCAAGTTAGTCCTGAAGTTTCCCCACGTCATCCTAACTAGATGCAAATCTTCCCTGAACCAGAAAGTCCGTAAAGCCAGTAATCCTTTTCCACTTTGCCACAAGAAAGGCCCCAGATCCTTCTGATCAATCTGACATAACAGCTCTATTCCCAAACTTCAGCCCCTATCCAAGCCCAGTTCAATGCAACCCTAACTCAACTTTGCTCATAGAAAAAAACCTAGCAACAGCCATAAATGAGCTGAACAGTGGGCTGCTCAATATATTAACAAGCTCTAAAACTACGAATCTTGATTCATTAATCTCACAAGGAACTTGAGTAAGCTTCTACTGAGTTGATGTCAAACTCAGCTCGAGTTGCTTGTTTATGTAGAATTAGAGTCCTCAGTAGCTTGTCAAACCAGGATTAACCCAAACTGAACTAATTGAGCTAAGAAAATGATCAATTGGCATGTTTATTGAACAAGCAATCTCAAGGGAGCCTCCAAGACTATCTGAAGCAAACTCTTGTACCTTGGTTCATTCTCACTTCTTGGGCCCAGGTTTGAACCCAAAGCTGATGAGCTCAGCTTGGCTACAATAACAAGTACCAAACTAGTCAAATAGTATAGGATATGCCTGCTTTAATATTAAAAAAGCCCTAATCAGTTTTACCCATTTCAAAGAAATAAAAAAATCATTTTAGCATTAAAAATCAACCCATTGTTCCCACATCTCTATTCCTTGGCTTACAATATTACATGTAGGTAGTAAGGGGTTGGGTACATACCCGTTACGGGTTGAACCCTCCATCCCCGTCCCCATCTCCATTAACGTCCAAGGCTGCCAAAGCTGTTCCGACCTGACCTAAGCCAATTGGGTTCGGGTAAAGGTGGGTTAAGCCACACATTCCTAATTTATATCTATTACATAGACAATGCTCCACAATCTCACATATTTTTGAAAAATAGCAATTAGCCTACATAATAAGGGATGCTTCCTTATGTTTTGAAAAACATACTCTTTACATATATACTGAGAAGTATTTATGTAGTACTATTATATAATAGGGACATTCTAGTTATTTTGCTACATAATCAGGTTAGGTTTGGGTTTGAGGTCAACTAAACCCCAACCCGCCTCAAACACACTTCAGATTTTACTTTTTCTCCCATAAACCGCCCCTAACTCTTTCTCCCATAACCCAACCCTTACCCATATATTAAACCCCCAAACCCTTCCTATTAGTGGCAGGGCATGGACCCACTTTTCCTGGTCAAATTGCCATCCCTAATTACATGTTATTCTAATGTTTGCCATGGTGCCTCGCCACATTTGTTTGTATTAATTGCTTTTATGTGGCACATTAGTTTCTTGGTTGATTGAATACCCTGGGGACAAAATCTTGCCAAGCAAAGCCTGATTTAAACAGTTCAAGTTTAGCTCAGGTAAACCTAAAGCCATGTCTGAGCTAAGCTCAAACTCAGCTAAACTTCAACAAGCTGTGATCAAGTTTGCCACGCTGAAGTACTCAAGTTGTTCCACTAAACTCAATTTCTGTATTAGCAGAAAACAAAGACACAACAGTAAAAGGTGGGCAAGAATCAGATGGCTATCAAAACTAGACTATCTTTCAAAATAGTTTCTCTAAAATGTCCCTTAGCTGCTCCCTCTTAACCGCCATTAAGAGAATTGAATATTCTATTTCTAACCAGCATAAATGAACAGGGGAGGCATGGGATGTGAGACCACATGACCATGATTGATATTTTAAATTCAAATATCACAATAATATCTTCTACAGGAAAGAGGGCCAACTTAGGATCTTCAGCCCAATATCTAATTCCATTGAGGGTAAGGAATAAGTTGAGATCCCTAGCAAAAGTCCAAAACTAACTAATTACTTGGAGGGAGATTTTATCCATTATGTCAAACTATCATAGAAGGTCTGCCTGTGCATATGCAAGATAAAAATGCTAATCTGCAAACCAAGCATGATCCCAAGACTGTTGGCAATCTAACCTTACTAGCCAATTATCTTAGTGATAAAAAAAAAAAGGCAGCATGAATTTATCATATTGAGATATCATTCCACTCCTACTGGATGAGATGTAATATAACAGCCAATTACAAAAGTTAGGTGTGATAGTTTATCATTTATATCTTAGGCTCTTAGTGGTTAATAAGTTCTCAACAATGGTCCACAAATGTTGGTGTACAAAAAGTGAAGAGGCATTCACAAAGTTATGACATAGTGCAGAAAGGAAAATGAATGAGTCATAAAGCAAAAATATTTTTACAAAATTAAGTACAAATCATATGCCGATTGAAATCACCCCAGAATAACAAAAGTACTGAATATCAAAACCTCTTCTCAGTTTTTAAATGTCATTAACAGCCCCTGATATTCTTTGGTATTAATGACCTTTCTGGAGGTTTGACATCAACATCATTTACCTCCCTTCATAAAATACAAACCCAATCAATGAGAGAAATCACTTTTGCCCTCTACTCCATTAGGGTAAAAGTATTTCTCAACTAGCAAAAATGATTGCCATCTTATGAAAGGAAGGTGAAAGATGCTGACATCACAACCTCAAGGAGGGAAAGTAATACTTTAGAAGCCAAGGAATATAGTAATAATGTATTTGAAAACTTCAGGAAGGTCTCTGGTATGCTTTTAATGAGGATTATAATATCTACATACCAAAAACCAATAAAGTATAAACTTACCAGATTTGGCTGAGAAGATTGATTAAAAAAACCTACTATTGACATTTTCCTTGTATTTTTTTATTTAGTAGGTAAGAAAGGACATATAGAATATGAACACAAAACACAAAATACAAGGCGCATCCCCCGGGATGAATAAAACATGCAGGGATGGATACCATCTATTGGCATAGATGAGATCCATCCAAGATCAAGCTATTCAAATAGCTGCAACGGTAAACAAATACCTATACAAAAAACCAGAATCATACATCCATCAAAATAAGAAAACAAAACAACAAAGTAACAGGTTTCCCTAGCCTCTAAGCACAGAATCACTAAAAGATCTTGTCACTTGTTCCTACTCAAGGAATTCTAAACATCGAACTCGGTTCAAATGATAGAAAATGCTCAGAAGTCATATATGTTCTGTATGACAATAAACCATAAAATGATACAAAGTTAGATACCAGCTGCTAGTTAGCTCCTACTTTAATAGCTAGAATAACGATAAGTAATTAGCGATGTTGATAAATATTGTCAACCATTGAGCATCCGAGTAATTTCATCACTTACATAATAAACAACATCAGTTTTGCCTTTTTGGCGAACACCACACCACACAGTGTGGGTTAAACCCAATATTGAGAAAATTAAAATCCACATTGAATAAAATTTAATGAAGAAATTGCTTAGTTAATTGCATTCAACATTTTGAATGCTTAAAATTTACGTTCATGTAGAAAATAAAATATTATTATAGGCCATCAGAATGCATGATGACAAATAGGAATCCATAAAAGTCTCAATTGGGCACATGAATGAGAGAGAGAGAAGGCACAGGTTTGTGTGTATTCTGTTGTGCGGACATGCGCACATGTGTGCATGGGATAGCTCCAGTTAGGACAAGAAAAAAGGTTCAAGATGGCCGTAAACATTACATGGTTGGCGCAATACTTCTCTTTATGGTTTAGATCTTCATATAACTAAGATATTATCTATAAGTCAGAAAAGGAATATGCCAACCAAAAAAGCAATTATAACCACCAACCCCTATGAACTTCTGCTATTTTTTTATTGTTTTTCATAAATGTTGCCATTTTTTTGGCACATTATATTTGTCTTTTAACTTGTTTTTCAGTCCAGAAAATGTTCAGATTATAAAACCAATTATTCATGTGCTTGAAGGTGCTTGAAGAAAGATCACAGTCCGTGGACTAATCAGGGATGGACAGTTTAACAACAGAGAAATGCAGAAAGGAACAAACAATTGTAGTCCTATTGATATAAGCAGGAGAAGAAAAGAAAAAGGTTGACCTCTGCCGGACATCCATAATTCCACATAGTTCTAGTCCTATTGATGTTCAGAAGTAGGAGAAGAAATGAAAAAGGTTGAAAGTTTGCTGGACATCCACAACTCCTTCATAATACCAAGAAAGTTGGATCACAGGTTCTTGTTAAAAGCAAGTCTCAGTTTTGCCTGAGAAACTTCTCCTATCTCTATAACTGTTGGAAAGCTTGATATAAATTGTTTGGACCCTTACTTAACAATTTAAGTTTTTAGATCAAGTGATAACTTAACATGGTATTAGAGCTCTAATTCCAAAAAGTCCTGGGTTCAAGTCTCATGGCACACATGCTCTCCCATTGTGCACTTTGTTTTGTCTCTGTTCGTGCGCCTATTATATTCTGTCTGTTTACCTCTCCACATGCAAGTCAGGATCGCACATGAGGGAGAATGTTAGCTTGATATATATTGTTGAAGCCCTTATTTAATGAGTTAAGCTTTTAGGTCAAATAGTGACTTAACATGGTATCAGAGCTCTGGTTTCAGAAAGTCCTGGGTTTATGTCTCATGGCACGTATGTGCTCCCCTGTTGTGCACTTTGTTCTGTCTCTGTTCGTGCACCTGTTATATTCTGTCTATTTACCTCGTCACGTGCAAGCTAAGGTCACATGTGAGGGAGGTTATTAGCTTTATATATATTGTTGGGGCCTTATCTAACAGCTTGAGTTTTTAGATCAAGTGGTGACTTAACAGCTTGATATACATTATTTGAGCCCTTACATAACAGCTTAAGATTTTAAGTCAAGTGGTGACTTAACATTGTATTAGAGCTATGGTTCCAGCAAGTCATGGGTTCAATTCTCATGGCACGCATGTGCTCCCCCATTGTGCACTTTGTTCTGTCTCTATTCGTGTACCTAATATGTTATGTTTGTTTACCTTTCCACGTGCAAGCCGAGATCACACGAGAGGGAGCATGTTAGCTTGATATATATTGTCGGGACCCTTACATTGTAACTTAAGCTTTTAGGTCAAGTGATGACTTAACAATAACAAATATTTCCTTCACAACTAAAATCTTGATTAGAGCTCAATTCTTAATTTCCTAATAAAAACAATTTTTGTAGCCAACCCATGTAGTTGGCAGGCACAGCCTATAGTTGCAAACTTCATTGAGGTAACATGAAACAAAGTTAGCCGGCTAGCCCTAAAAATAGACTATAAAAACAGATCATAAATATCAAACAACAGTGTATTTAACCAACATGAAGATTGATGCTTCCCCTAAGCTTGTAAAGATGCCTGAGACTAAACCAACTCACTGCAATTTGATTGACATTAATCTTCTACTTGTAAATCTCAGCCATTATTTTTGGTACAAAGTTAGGCTATGTCAGTCAATATCCTAATATTTATTGTCCCATGCTGACATTATCCACAATAGCAGCTTTACTAGGCAATAGCCCAACATTGGGCTATATCTGTCAGTATCCTAATATGTATTATCCCATGGTGACATTATCCACAATAGCAACTTTACTAGCCAAATGGTATTTTCACTAGGCCATGCACACATAACATGCGTACACAAAATACAAACACACCTATCAAGCAATCAATAGACCAAGGAGAGAGGTTCCCAAGACTTCCCTAGCTCCTAAATTCCATTCCAAAGGATTGATGATAAGATACTACCAAGAAAAAAGTAAATTACTTATTCTTTAATAGTTACTTGTCTAAACTGATGACGGAGTCGCTAGGTCTGAGACATGGGTACGACAACATGTGGACAAGATCACATAAGTTCTTAAGGCTACAATGGCAACTCAACAATATATATACAATTTTACATCTATAACAATAAACATCATTTTTTTAAATCTATAATCGTAAACAATCATTAATTCGAACAATGTGAAACTTAGGTTCATGTTGAACACCAACGTGGGACCAAATTCAACACCATTTGATCTCATTACATATAATTTCTTAAAAATGGCCCCGATGTACTTAAAACCCAATAATCTCTTATTCTTTTCGAGGCGACATCCCTATGTCCCAAGCATGTCATACACTTCTCCCAATAATATTTGAGAAGTATAGAATACTCCTTCATATACACACACACATTAATATATTTTAGTTTACAGAGATCCTGGGAAAAAGAAACACAAGTATAGGACTTACAAGAACCATCATTATGCAAGATGTATCAAATACAATTCCTATCCCAAGTACATCCATCCATGCTACTCTCAGCTTAAAAGCTGGACTCACAGTTTGTCACCTATATAAGACGTATTTACTTCAGAAAGGATGTAGAGAAGTTGCTTCCCTATTGCATAACTTCAATATGAACGAAGGTACACAGAGTCATTATTCTTAGATCATTGATTGTCCCACAAGCTTAAGTTGTTCAAGCAAAGACCCCCTCTCACGGGCAACCCCATCCCGCATATGAAGAGGTAAGCAAACTAAAGAAAATAGGTGTATGAACTCAAACAAAACAGTACACACAAATGGAGGAGCACATACGTGCCATGGGCCCATTAGCCTTGAACCTAAGACGTCTTGGAACCAAAGCTCTAATAACATGTTAGAACACAAATGCCTCAAATATTTAAGCTAATAGAAAATGGCCTAACAATTTATATCGAGTTTCCACACCCTCTGTCATGTGCAAACCCCACTTGCACGTGGAAAACCAGACATAGGACCGAACTAGAATTGATGTGCAATCACACAAAGAGAACATAGTTCACATGCATAAACAGAAGGGGGGAAAATGCAAATGAAGAGATTTGAACCAAAATCTCTCAGAACTAGAGCTCTAATACCATAGTTTTCAGCCAAATAACTGATTGTCCCTACCTAACTACATGGTAGTGGTCTAGGGAGCGCAATTGCTAGAGCACGGGAGAATGAAGAGTAATGATTTCAGCAAGAGCAGCCGGACGGACTACTATAGTGAGTCTAGTGACTACTACAGTAGATCAGAGTTATTGACAAAGAGGCAAAGGAATAGATTTATCATTCCACCCCAATTGATTCAAGAACGAGAGAAAGAACTCATGCCCCCTCAAATATTTTGATTGAAATACCCATAAATGGTATTTTCCATAGATATAGTATTCTTTCTCGTTTTGATGATCCTTGATGCAGAAGAAAGAGTTTGAGAATTACTACATATGGGACTATACAAGTGCATTCAATCATCAAAAAAGAGGATTTAATTGAGTATCAAGGAGTCAAGAAATTTTGGCCAAAATACCAAATGAAAGTATTTCCTTGAAAGTAGATTCCAAATTCCTTTCTATGTTACCTAGAAAGCGAATCATTGCAGTACATGGACCGGGAACGAAAACGTAGTACACTGCATATTCTAAAATGTAAACATAAAAAGCATGGACATGGACACAACATGAGCTCAAACATGCTAATATAATATTTTTAAAAAAATACATAACACGACACAGAGGGGACCCGGCAAAGATATATGCTAATTTTTTTATGTCATATAAATGAATATGTTATTGGAAAATTATGAAAAATTTACAAGATACCACCTATTAAAACTAAAAACCATGTATTCTATAACTTAAATATCAAATTAGATATAAATTCACATTATTATTATTTTAAAATTGATTCGAAGTTATTTTCTTCAAACTTACAACATGTTTTATTTGTGTTTAATTGAACAACAAGTATGTCCCTCGAGTGTCCAAAGCATGTCTAGTTCTAAAATTTTTAAAATAATAGGACACGTGGACACTTGTCCGACGATTGTTGTGTCCACCACCATGTCCCTTCCCAGAAGTGTCTGTACTTTCTAGATGTAGACAATAGGGTAGACTTATAAAGATAACCCTATTAGAATTCAAGATATCTTTAAAGCAATTTTTTTTAACACTACATCCAATAACATATAATTAGTTTTCCAAATTAATCATGTTAAAACACATTTGTAGGAAAATTATGGTTAATTTTTTACATTTTTGTTATGCTAAAAGTCAATTGTCACTATATTTTAGTTCATTACCTTTTAGGAGATGAAAAGGAAAAAATTTGGGATTGTTTTGGAATGCTAAATTCACTTGTTTTGAAATGAAATGAAACCATGTTTTGGAAGGTGTGTTCCAAAACATAAATCACTATGTTAATAGCCTTTTATGGTAACACTGATTCCTCCTAAGTCACCGTATTAACCGACAAAATTTCTTATTAGGATATGCCAAACTCTATATTATCAATAATCACCGCTGTTGGCTTAAAGGGCCATTAAGTGTTCAATCGAACATCAAAACCCATATCAGAGTTGTTAAAACTTTTACAGACAATTATTTAGTTTAACTGGCCCAACAAAACTCGTTAAAATTCAAATGAAAACATCAGAAACCATAGACCAAAAAATCAGACAATTAGGAGCTGACCTCACAAATACAAACCCACATATAATTGCAATATACGTGCGCAAAAAACACAATGAAAACATCAAACAGCAGACACGTATACACACACATACAAAATATATCCATATCAGAAAAAGCAAAATTTCATATATGGAGGTAGAATCACCTTTCTTGACCAGCGGTGTCCCAAATTTGAGCTTTGATGACCTTGCTATCAATGTTCAGGCTTTTGGTAGCGAACTCGACCCCAATAGTGGACTTGGACTCCAGATTAAACTCGTTCTTAGTAAACCTCGAAAGAAGGTTCGATTTTCCCACACCTGAATCACCAATCAAAACCAACTTGAACAAGTAATCATATTCATCTTCAGCTCTATACCCTGCCATCTCTCTCTCTAGCTTTTGCTTGCGTTGGTTAAAGCCTGTGTGGTTTGGCCCTTTTTGAAATTCGAAGTGGAAATGGTAGGGACTCTTGTCAGGTTAGCTAGATACTTGGATTGTTAGAGAGCAGTCAAAAGGTGAATGACCTAAATACCCTTTGGCGTTCACAATTTCGTTATTGTTCTCTCTTTTTTCCAAAAAATTTGACCACTGGGAAAGAAAAGAAAAAATCCTAACCGTATCCCGTTTGGGATCGATTTTACTGCGGTTAATAATAGTATTGTTGTTGTTGTTACTGTTGGTGACGTAGCTTAATAAAAACGGTGCTACGTGACAAGTCTTAAAACTCTCCGTTGCACTCAATTTTAATTTTAAACACCCATAAATCTCTCGTCTCTATCTCGTTCTCTCTCTTAAGTAATTTTTCTTTTTCATTTAAAATGTCTCCGCTGTCCCTTCAACGGCAATACTGCAATTCAATATCCACCAAATTGGCAACGGCTAGATCGATCTACTTGCGAGATCTGAATATATTTTTTTATTTAAAGAAAGAAATTAATTATCTCTATTAATAGCTTTCTGTTCTCAAATTCGAAAAAGAGGTTGGGTGGTTTTGCTACAGGAATCAAAAAGAGAAATCAAAAAAGGAGATTGGATGGCCATCCATGAATACTTCAACTATGGGTATTCCGCTAAAAAAGAGAAAGGGGAGAGGAGGTTGGTTCTGTAGAGAAAGGAAGAGTTGCACAGACATGTTGTGGTCGTGGTGGCTCATAGTGATTAGATCATCAGTTTCTTTGAAATATAAATTTATAATTCACAATTTTTGATAAAATTAGACACATCATTAGTAAAATTGTAACAAATGATTTTACTATGTTTGACTTGATTATAAAGAATGGTATAGTTCTAACTTCTTATACTAATACACTTTGTGTTTATTAAACAAGACCGTGTTGAGATAATTATTTTTAGGATAAATTATACAACCTCCACTCAACATTTGTAAAAGTACAAGGAGCTCCCACAACATTTTAAAATTACATTGACCTCCCTTGTTAGAGAGGCAGGCATGAACCATTAACGAAAGTAAAAAATTACCTAATTACCCTTGCATTTAAATATTATTTTTATCAAAAAAATTAATATTGATTTATTTTTAAATAATGAAAAGTAAATTACAACATTTTTTATTTTGCTCTCTTTCCTTTTTTTTTTTCTTTTCTTCTTCTCTACTGTCTTCCTTTATTGCTACAACAACACAAATGCAAACCCTACCCTCCTCCACCGCAAGCCTTAGCCTTCCTCTACCCTTCTCATCATTGCCCAGCCTCCCTCACCCACCCTTTCTTGTCATCCCCAAACCCTCCCTCACCCCTTCCTACATCTCCTATGTCGTGCCCCGATTTTCGGGTATCCAAGGTCCTTTCGGCTCGGAGACCCTAAAACACAGAACTCTATCACTAGAACTTATCCTCCTAGAAGAACAAGTGCGACTAGATTTGAAAATTGATTTGACTAAGGGCTTTTCAAAAAAATAGGAGTCGCCACCTAACTAGATAAAGGTAAGTTAGGTCACCTAAAACTAAGCGTTAATCCGAAGATTAAACTTAGAGTTTTTGAAAAAGGTTTTTGAAAACTCCCTCAAGAGAGGGTTCTTAGGAAAATAGGTTGTTTGGCAACCTTTTGAAACGTTTAAGCCCTTTTTAAAAATAACTCCATTTTAGTCTGTCGAAAACAGAAATCTAGGGCTCGGGGGTTGGTTGCGTGTAGGGAAGATATCATAAGATCATCACCCTACCCTGCCCTTTCGATACCTACATGTCTAATCACCCTTTTGTTCACTAACTAGAATAACCGGCTACCATGATCCACTTCATATCCACTTTGGAATTTCGAAAACGGGGTTTAGTCATCACTTTTCGGATGGATGATGCATGATGCAAGTTTCTTGAAAAGTTTGAAAATAATAGGGGCTTTGAAAGAGTTTGAAATAGAATCTTAGAATTGATTGGAATTTTTGAAAAAAGGGATTGGAGTCGAAATAAAAGTTATGACCGCACCATTTTAGGTTGCCTACGTATCTCATTTGGTGAGAATCAGGTCATTCGTAGTTCGGGCAAGAGCCCGATGAAAAATAGGAGCATTAGGGCCTTTAGAAGGTTTGAAGACACTTTGGGGTCTTAGAAAAAGTTTAAGACATTTTAAGGTCTTTGGAGGAGTTTAAGACACTTTGAGGTCTTTGGAAATGGAAGACCCTTTGTGGTCTTAGAGGTTTTGACTTGAAATTGAATGGTGGAGTGTTTCTTGAAAATGTCTTTGAATCAACTTTAGGGAGTTTTGGAAAAATGCTTTGGCATGTCTCAAGAGAACTTGGAAGTGTTTTTGAAGCCTTGTTTTGAAAACCTTGGAGGTATGTTTTGATGAATTAATTTTTGAAAGTAGTTTTTGGAAAGGGCTAAGGGTTTGGAATCCTAATATGGACAACCTTAGAGGTTGTTCTTGATTTATCACTTCTCCTTGGAATCCCTAATCATGAGAGGGCTAGGGACACCTTAGGTTTGTGACTCTTTAAAAACATTTTTGGAAAGGTTTTGAAGAGGGAATGTAAGAACATTGGAAGAGTTTATGGAGTTGGTTTTTTGAAGTCAAGAGAGTAGAAGGTTTTGGAAAAATAAGCTATGAGAATATTTTGAAGATTTGAATGATCATTTAGGAAGGGTTCAAGAGTTGGAACCCTTGAAGTGTATTAACCTTTGTTAGGTTAGCCTAGGGTTAGGGGGAACCTAAGGTTAACTAACTTAGGTTAGGTTGACCTAAGGTTAAGAAGACTTAGGGTTAACTAACTAGGGTTAAGTTAACCTAAGGTGAGGTAACTAGGGTCAAGTTAACCTAGGGTTTGGTAACTAGGGTCAAGTTAACCTAGGGTTAGGTTACTAGGGTCAAGTTAACCTAGGGTTAGGTAACTAGGGTCAAGTTAACCTAAGGGTTTGTAACTAAAATCAAGTTAACCTAGGGTTGGATTGAAAATGGTTTTGAAAGTTAGTTTAATGCACTTTTGGAAGGAGTTTTGAAAAACAAAACATGTTATGCAAAGGACTTTGGTTGACAACCCTTTTGAAGATCATTTCCATGAAAATTTTGACTTTAGTCAAAAATATGATTTATGTGGTGGTGATTGGAGACCATTCCAAGGAAGGTTTCCTTATGGCCATTATAACCACTATTTTGACAAGAGTGTAAGGGGTCAAAAATCAACATAATAATGGTAATTTTTTAAAAATCATTTTTGATGCAAAGATGGAGAGAATGCATTTTTTAAATCATCTTCGGGGAAGGATTTTGGAAACCATTTTTTCAAGGGAACCATTCCATCAAGAGAGGGTTCATATGGCCAACAAAAGGGAGACCACTCAAGAGAGGGTTCCATGGGGCCATTCCAACCACTAAACTTGAGAGGATAGAAACCATAGAATTTAAAAAGTTTGAACATCATTCTTTGGCAAGCATAAAGAGAGAAGGGAGCCATTCTAACAATTTAGGGCTCTTACAACCAATATAAAGGAAGACCACTCAAGAGAGGGTTCCATGGGGCCATGTTAGCTACTAAATTTGAGAGAATGGAAACCTTGAAAATTAAGGAATTTGAAAGCAACTTTTGTACAAGTTGAAATGCAATGATGCAAAAGTATGAATTAGGGAGTTGAGAGAGATTTTCTAAGGCATGACTCTTAAAGTTTCATCCTAAACTTCAAGGGGCTAACTCTTGGAATAATTTTTGAAGGACGTGTAGAACTTGAAAATGTCATGAAATTAAGAGCAATGCAAGCATTGTGGGATATGGTAATAAACATGAAATGAAGCCAAGCATACAAGACATGATCAAAATAATAATATGCAAGGAGTTATGATTCACATACAAGGCTTTTAGGCCCCACCACATAAAGAAGGGGCTCTTAGGCCATACCATCTTAAAGTAGGCTAGTGAGAGGTTCCCCTACACGGTGGCTCTCACTTGCTTTCCTCTAGGCATGATCTAGGAGCCCTCTTGGCTCAAGCATACTAGAAAAGGGGATTGAAGATGGGGAGTAAAATAGAGAATAGCCTAAGTAGGCTAAGAGGGAGAAGAGAAGAGTGGGGGAGAGCATAAATGTAAAAGGGATACCACCTTTTGCCTTCAACACTCTTGTAGTCTTCAATGGATGTCTTGATTGGAGCTTGAGTGACTTCAAGAGGGCTTGAGAGGCTAGAGTGGAGTGTGTAAGTGTGTATGAGGCCTTGTATGTGGAGTGTATAGGCTTAGGAGGGGTAGAATCTAGTCTAAGTATTGGAGGAGAAGAATATATATAGAGATTCGAATTTCTGGAGTGATTTCAACAGAGTTTCGTATCAATTTCGAACCTGGAATATGTAAGGGGGGAGGCCTCTATTTATAGGCAATCTAAAACAGACCTTGCGCATGTGTTACATGCACATGGCCAAAATTTGGCCGTGCGCATGTAGGACATGCGCAGGTACTGTTCCATTGCCAGAATAACACGTGGCACCCTGTGTACTGGTTAAATCTCGACCGTTGATCGAAATTCGATCGATTTGATCAAAATTTGAGCGTATGTAGCATACGCTCCATCTCCAGGAAGGTTTGTCCAAACTTTGTCTTGATAATTGGGTCAATCGGGAAGGTTCCGGGGGAATCGGTCGCACTCGGGATGTTCTCCTAGTGCTTCCGATGAACTTTCATGTTTTTTAAAAGTTTAGATTATGTTTGGAGGTGAGTGATATCACCTTGGGAAGCGTGCCAAAAAGGACACTTTCGTGGAGCGTCTGTGATACGCTCCGTAGGTGTTTGAAAGTAGCTGTTTTCATGTCGTGTGTTCGAGGCCTTCGGGAAGCAATCTTTTCGATCAGACCGTACCGATGAAAAGTACTCTGGAAATACTTTCTGGAATTCCCAATTTTATGCATTTCTCAAGTCGTTTGACGGTGCGTCTTGATTAAGAAATCGGAGAAAAAGTCAACCTTGGTGGAGCGTTTGCGAGACGCTTCAGGGGTTGTCGAAAGTAGCAATGTTTGAGCCATACGATGAAGGGCTTCGGGAAGTGATCTATCCAATCAAACCGTACTGATGGAAAGATCTATGGACGAGCTTTCGAGAATTCCCCGATTTACGCATTTCTCAAGTCGGTGGACGGTGCGTTATAACCGGGAAATCAGAAGGAAAAACAATTTAAGCGGAGCGTCTGCGAGACGCTCCAGGACACTTTTATCGAGTCGTGTGCATTTAGTGTCATAGGGTCTTCCTCAAGTTAAACAAGGGCGTGTGGTGAAACCCTCTGCTCGAAGTCCCGAGGCCGGTGCTGTTTCGGGGCATTTTCGGGCTTCTAGGGGCAAAACGGTCATTTTGACCAGAGTTGGCTAGAAATGGCCAAGAATGGTCTGGTATACTGTGTTAGGCTTGTAGGGCTATTCAGGGATGGTTTTGAGAGAGTCTGTCACCGTTCAGCGGGGTTTGTGCCGTGTTGAGTCGTTCAGGGGCAAAATGGTCATTTTGACCAAAGTGAGCCGGAATAGGAACGGATTTGGACCAAATGGCGTGCGGGGGACGCCTGATGGTTTGACAACATTATGGAAGGATGGACTTATTGTTTTGAGGGATTTTGAACTTTTCCAAAATGTGCTTAGAGGCCCAAGGGGCAGGTTTGGTCATTTTTCACCGAGTCGGGCTAGCAGGCGCTAGTGTTGACCTAGGGGTTGGTTTCCGAGACCGCCCAGTCTTGGAAAACTACCTGTGCGGTGTTGGTCTCCAAGAACGCCCGTTCTTAGAGAGCTACTTGTAGGGGTGGTGTTGGTTCCTGAGAACGCCTGGTCCCAGAAAGCTACCTGGAAGTGTGGTGTTGGTCTCCGAGAACGCCCAGTCTCATAGAACTACCAATTGACGGACATTCTACGTTGGCGGGCTAGCAGGCGCCAGAAGTGAACCGTCTGGAATTTGATGAGGTGTTGGTCCCCGAGATCGCCCGATCTCGGGAAGTTACCTGGATGGCGTTGGTTTCCGGGACCGCCCGGTCCAAAAAACTGCCTGGAATAATGGTGCTTAAGGCTCTAGCGGATCCTTGTGGACCCGAGAAGCAACCAGTTGGTTGGATTGGAGATTGAAAGGCTCATCTTGAGTTTACATGTGTTGTGATGTTGGAAACCGAACTCGGTCGGGCTGGAGATTGCTGAGCAAGCAAAAATAAGGTGCTTACAGCTGCCCCTCTTTTTCTGTCTTTGCTTGTCGAAGGCAGAAAAATAAAGGAAGAATCACATGTTGACTGCGAGGCAATTGAAGGAACAATGCGTCGAGGAATTTGGAATGCTTCGAAACCTCTTATAGGTTATTGGTCTGGAAGATCTTAGAATTCGAAAAGTCTTAGGCCTAGGTCGGGGGTCGAGTTGCCGACTTGACATAGTTTTGGTCTAGGGCAACTGATCCCGGCCAACGAGTGTTAAAAGGCTCGATTTTTGGCTTTTGACAAAGCCTTAAGAGCAAATTCGAATTTTTGAGAAGCTCAAAATTGGTTTTGGCGAGAAGCTGAAGGGCCGGGCGCATGTATTACATGCGCATTCGGTGTTTTAAGCCTTGTGCATGTAATACATGCGCGAGTTGGATTTTTGTTCTGGCGCGTCTACTATATGCACCAGCCCGTGGCATATTTACAGAGCAGGGTCGCATTTTCAGTGTTGCGTTTTCGAGTTCTCGGTTGATTTTGGGATTCTCTCTGGAGTGTTTCGCAGAGTTTTGCTCGGGAACGTTAGGGGAGTGTTGGGGGACGTTGGGTACTTGCCGTGGATCACTACTGCCGCCGGATTTTTGCCAGAAAGCTTAGTTTTCGCCGGAAAACCCAAAGATTGGTTTCTTTGAAATCCTGTCAATTTCGATGCTTATGTTTCTGTTTTTTGCAAATGATCAGTGTAATCCCATGTTTTAGAACGTTTAGAACACAATGATCGGATTGTTTTTGTGATTTGGTGGAGTTTTGAGTGTGTTTTGGACAAGTTTGCATATTTATGAAAGAGGGTTTCCTGTAGGATTCGAAAAATCGCCTCTATGGGCCTGGGTATTGCATATTTTCGTGTGATTTTTCCACCGGGTTGATGGCTCAAAGCATGATGTGGTTTCTGGGGTTTGCTGGACGAGATTGAAATCGTCCTCCCACCCCTCCCCCTAGGTATCCCTTTACTGAGAAACTGTCAACTCAATTGACTTTCTCTTCAGGGGCCATGTTTATCTGGAGTAGACTCTCTAGGTGACATTTGAAGTAGCCTTTAGCAAAGGAGCGAGCAGTTTCCGTCCTCAATCCAAGAAGACTTTGCTTTGGACCGTAATGTAGGCTGAGTAATGGTTGATGAATGAAGGGGTATCCAGGCTCCATTTTTTTTTTTTTTTTTTTTTCAGGGAGGTAGTAACCAGAACCACCTCAAGTAAGTTTTTGCTGCTTTGTCTCTTTTTCGTTTTCAGATATCGCCATTTCTTCTGGTAATCACCTTTTCAGGTCTTTTCCTTTTGTCTGCAAACTTCTTTCTCCATCTCCCTTTGTTTCCTCTTTTCTTCTTCTTTTCTTTTTGTACGAATTTGTGCTTGTATAGGGCCCATCATTTCTTTTAGTTTTTGCCCCAGTATTATTGTTTGCACAATCTATTGACTCTCAAGAGACATCAATCTTTATTTCATTTTTTTTTTTTTTTGGAGTATTGCCTTGTTTCCCTCCTTTTTCGATGTAGGAAGGGGCCTTCTTTCTCTCCATACTCCTTTTTGTCACTTTTCCCTCTGAATTTTCTTTTGCCCATTACAAGGAGTGATCACCAAGGTGAGTTTTTCGAAGGAATACAATTTGGCTCAAAAAGGGGTTTTTCAAAGAGTGCTCTTTTAACTGTATGGTAGCAGAATAGATAGCCCCTCTTCCTTTCAGACAAGATTACTTAAACCATGAAGTTTAGTTTTAGAGATTTCGGCGTTATCCTTTGAAACAAACAAGAGTTAGTTTAACTATTCTATTACTTGCACTTGCCCCAATATGGGGGGTGGTTCCTGGTCAGGGTGTTTGAATGAAAATTTCTTGTGGCTCAAGTGGGCTGACCAAAGGAATTATTTTTGCTATTCCAGGGATTTTGAAATGAGGGCTTCTCTTCCTTTCGAGGGTCTAACTGCCGACTGCTTTGCCAAGGCGTTCTTCGGAAGCCATCTTTTTTGTGACCCACTCTCTTTTCTTCCTTTTGCTATCTTTCCTCTAGATTGGAAATGGTCCCCACAGGCAAGGATGTACATACCATCCCTCCTTTCAAGTTAGGGCATATCAACAAGAAAAGAGAATTCTAAGAAAGAGCAAGTGCTAAAGATGATAAATGCAAATTTTGACTTCTTTCATTTCAAAAGTTTTGTTTATATGATGAGCTCTTGATTAGCAGAAGATGAAAGCAGAGTTAACAGAACAAAGATTAACAGGAAAGTAAAGACAAAGTTTGGTAGAGGAACATCCCTTTGGTAATCAGTTCTTCAGGTGGGTTTTGGGACCACGCCTGCCTCCTCCATGCTCCATTGGCAGGCTTCCTCACTTGGTTGTGCTGGGTGAATTGATGCATCAACTGCGGGGTGGTAGAGATCAACAACCATAGTGTGACCGGGGCTTTCTCCTTTTCCTTCTTTTTCTTTAGTGAGGTCAGTGGGGTTGTGTGTCCCTTCTCGGGACTTCTGCTGACTTTCCTTTAGTTGAGTAGTTTTCTCTTGTTCGTCTTCTTGGGATTTCATGACCAGATCTTCATCAGAGGCCTGCGACAACTTTTCCTTGGCTTCCTCTTTTTTGGCTTCCTCTCTGTCGATTTCTTCAAACAGGCTATCCAGATCACCTTCGTTGAAGTTGAAGGGTGGGTTTGGCGGTTTCGACTCATAGATGCCCCAGCCCATGTCCTCGTAATTGAAGATGTTCAAGGAGTTCAACAAGTATTGAAAAGAAGGATGCAAGTGACTGAAGATCTTATTATGATTCAAGAAGTTATTCAAAGAAGCAAAACACTCAAGCAAGATTATTTGAAGAGTATTCAAGTTGACATGGAATTAATTCTTGAAGACTAAAATACAAATAGAAGTGCAAATACAACAAAGAATTTCAAGTAGACTTGAAGATCGAAGAGCTAGCACCATACAAATACGGTTTACACTTCACTATGAAGACCCTCGATCCTCATGGCCATATCAAGTCCACTATATCATCATGTATGCTATGGACTTCTAAATTGGTTGATTTTTCTACTCTAAATCTGGAAAATACATTGAGGCATAAAGCATAAAAGAAAGGGGGAGCAACAAGTTGAAGCTTGTCAAGTAACAATGGAGAACTTGTCACATTGAAGATATTGAAGAACTTGTGATGAGAAGCTTGTCAAGAAACAATGGAGACAATGAGTATGATGAGTTGACACATTCAGCAATCTCATAGTTGCAACCTCATTTTGATGACTCTTACAAGACATGGAAGCTCACCTTGAAGATTTGAAGATGTCTTGCAAGAATGGAAGAAGAAGAGACTCACTTAAAGACATGGAAGCTTTCTTAGAAGTTTTGAAGATGTCTTGAAAGTATTGATAAGAAATCACAAGAGTTGGAAGTTTCATTGAAGATTATGTTGAAGTCTTGAATAGATGGAAGAAGTTATAAAAGAAATCAAGTTGATGAAGATCAAACAAAAAAAATTGAAGAAGTTCAAATAAGCATGAAAGATCAGTTGAAGAAAAGAGATCTCAAGTCTTGGAAGCTCTCTTGAAGATTTTGAAGAAAACTTAGATAAATGGAAGAAGTGATGTTGATTGAAGAACTCTAAATGTAATCAAAAGTGAATTGATTTCATCTTGAAGAGTTGAAGGTGTTCTTGAAGTCAACATGCTTTGAAGAAGTCTTTTCAAGCCTTAGAAACCTTAGTTGGATGATCCTTGAATAGCTTGAAGATATTGAGAAGATTGAAGAAGTATTGCAAAAGTTAAGGATTTTCCTAAAAAGAGTCGACCCCTCAAGCAAAAGAGTCGACTCATTCAAATAGAAACTGAAAATCTGATGGAACATCAAAAGAGTCGACCCTTCACTCTAAAAGAGTCGACTCATTCAAATAGAGAGTTGATTTTGCAGTCTCAAACAAAAAGAGTCGACCCCTGGCACAAAAGAGTCAACTCATTTGGACAGAGCCTTGAAAAATCTGCTGAAACACAATAAGAGTCGACTCCTGCTCCAAAAGAGTCGACTCCTGACACCAACGGCTATGTTTTCTGATAGGAGTAATGGTGCGATCTACCACCAAAACCACTCCCATACTTCTCCAACAGCTAGAATCGATCCATATCTTTAAATACAAGATACTTACAGCTTCTACAAAGCAGATTAGAGTGATTATACCATTGACATCAAGAGTTTGAAGCTGAAAATCTCATGTGCTTCACTGCCACATATTTTTGCTGAGTATTTAAGGTTATTCATTGAGTTGTATTTGTTCATATACTCATTAGGAGAGTTACCCATTGTATAACCTTTATTCATTTCACTTGGTTAGATTTGTAAACCTGTAAGTTTGAGTGTTCTTGGGTAAAAATACTTGTAAGTTTGAGTAAAGCTTGGACAAAATCACTTGTAAGTTTGAGAGAAGCTTGGAAAAAATCTCTTGGGTTTTGAGAGCTTGGGAAAGAGCTCTTGTAAGATTGAGCTGGGCACTTGTAGCAAAACTAGCAGCTGTGTAAGGAAAGTTTACAAAATGGAATACCTTCGAAAGAATCGAGGAAGAGAGGACGTAGGCAAGGTTTGGTCGAACTCTATAAATCTGTTGTTCTTTATCTCTTTGCTCATATTACTTCCTTGTATTACATCTTATTATTTAATTGCTTGGTTATTAGTTTGATTGCTCACTGCTACATTGCTTAATTAGTTTTTAGTTGCATTGTTTGATATAAATTCTATAAAACCCAATTTACCCCCCCCCCCCTCTTGGGTTACCTATTTGGGCCAACAGATCATAGTGTCCCAAGGCAGCAGTAGAGGGTGAGTTCTAAAGCAACGGGAGAAGGTGGATAAAGGAAGGGAATTGGCGGGTAGGGTGACAGAGGGCTTGTTTTGATGGAAAAATGAGGGCAAATGGGTGGGGTTTGGCCAGAAGTAGGCTGGGGTTTGGTGGATCGATGCAAGGGTTGGTCGAAAAAGAAGGTGTAGAAGAATAAGGAAGGTGGAGAAACACAAAGATGAAGAAGAACAAATGGTGAGATTTGGGAAAGGGCAAATAAGTTATTAAAATAAATTATTAGGCTTGCATCAGCTTTTTTGTTTGGTCAACTAACGGTTGACCAATGGAGGAAGAAATTTATTAATGAAATTCCAAAGTAAGGGAGGCCACTGTAAATTTGAAATGGTTGAGGGAGGTCCTTGTATTTTTGTAAATGTTGAAGGAAAGTCTATGTAATTTACTCTTATTTTTATATTGACTATATAAAACAAATTAAAATCATGAGTGCTTATACTCTTAATCCTAACATAATTATTAAACACGTGCATGTAGTGTTTATTGTTTTGATTTATAGAATAGTGAGATTCTTTATAAGTTAATAAATTCAGTGAGTTGGGCAATAATATTATGTGTATGGTAAATATTAATTATTAATGGAATCTATGTCCCGGTACAAGGATTGATGATACCCTCTTGAGGAAGTTTATAAGTTTTGATTATGTCAAACTCTACAAGTAGATTATGAATCCGACATATCAAATAATTTAAGTGGAAGGTCTCACGGAATTAAATAAGTCTATTAAATTTAATTGTCATTAATTTAATTTAAGAGACGAGTATTTATAATCTTAACGTGGGGAGATAAATAAGCATTTAATAATATACAGCTTGAAATATAATTCCTAATATGACAGGAAGTGCAATTATAATTTTTTAGTGGTATAAATTATAATTTATATAAATAGGGATTAATCCTGGTTGGATTAGGAATCCTTATTTGTGTAGAAAGCCTTATTCATACTAATCATGTGGTCCTTGTTGTAACCTCTATATATACGCACTTTAGAAGCAGCTAGGATTACAAATCATAATCTCATATATACGTTTTTGTGAGAGATAGAAACCTTAGTAGTTGCGAGTCCACTTTCTCTGGAATGAGACGTGTACAAAGGATATAACAGAAGTCCAAAGGTCGAGTTCAAGTAGTTGATTCGTGCATGTTGCTGTTGTTTGCTGCTCAAAATCAAAGAAGAGGGATTTCAAAATTCATACCTGCTACTGTTCGGGATCAAAACAAAGAGATCTCGAAGGTATGGTACTAATCACGTAGATAAGTTTATGTTAAACATATTATAATTTTTTGGTATTATACATATGCACTATAACTGGGTCGAGAAAAATTTCGTAATCCCCAACAAATATAACTTTAGAGCTCTATCGGGCTAAGTGGTTGAATTTTAATATTTTTTAAAGAGCTTAAATAGTTGAATCTTCGTGAACTATTATGTGGATAAAAACTTAAATATATCTTATTAATTACAAAGTAGTTTAATAAGACTCAAAAACTCCTATTCATGATATTAACTATTATTTTAAATCAAAATTAAAAGTAATCTTAAGTATTCGATGAAAAATTATTTAGTGGGTCTCGATATCAACTATTATTTTAAATAAAAATTAAATGCAATAGACAACTTAATTGGAAACTTAATGGTTTTTTTTTAAATAGAGAACTTAATCAAATTAGTATAAATGAATACAATACCAAATAGAGAACTCATATATATTTATACATATAATGTAACCCCAAATTAGGAGCTCATACAAATCTATACATATACAACTACTAAGGATCTTCATTGCATATAACATTTTTTTAAAATAGAACTTATGTAACAAATAAAGAACTTAATAAATAAGCATTTCAATTACCACTGTAACATGACATTTTAAAGTATAAGAGTATAGAGAGTCAGACTAAAGCATTACCTGGGAGAGAGAAAAAGTATAGTAGCGAACACAACATATATATATATGTGTGTGTGTGTGTGTGTGTGTGTGTGATTTAAATATAAATATATAACAAATAAATAATTTTTAATTTTTGTATGCCTTAATTTATTCAAAATAGTTATTTCATTATTAAATTACAAAAAATTTTACGCAAAACTTTAATAAAAGATTTTTTATTATGTGATTTAATTCAATAATAATACACGTGGGAACTAACTATTAATTCAAACTAAAATTCGAGGATTTGATTATTTAAATTTGAGGATATGACCATTTTGTTAGTTTTATGGGGCCAACAATCGACCTTTGACTTAGTCGTGTCTTATGGGGGACTCACATGGAATATGTAATTGACTAACCCATAGCGCTTACATGGCGCAAACCCTCATGCCTACTTGCCACTTAGTGCGGGACTCTGTGCTACTAAGGTATAAGGAAATAAAATTGCGCCTTGACTAACAACAATTGCTTTTGGCGCAGTGATAAGCGCTTGATCTTAAACCAATTGTTGACTCCGTGCCTTAATTTTGATGATAATAAAACTTGGTTTAGTGATCTAATATCCTTACTTAGTGTGTAGATTATGATTAGATCATGTCTTGAAGCTTGACATATTGAATATATTGAAGAACTTGTGTGTTGAGAAGTTTATCAAGAATAAGTCGAAGGGTGTGCAAAGATTTGAACTTTAAAAATATATCAGCATCATTGAAAAGGATATCAGCAATAATTATAAATAGATCAGAATCATTGAAAATCATTTCGGTAAGAAAAAGAAGGTCGGCAGCTCCTTTGGAAGAACTGACACCTTCTACAATATGGCATAACATGATCAAAGAAGAAGATCGGCAATACTTAAAAAGAATATTGGCATCAAGATCTAAAGCATAGCTTCGAGATGCTGACACTTAAGATCGAAAAAGGAGATCGATATTAAGTACTGACACAAAGGTTAGCATAAAGTATCGATAAAACTTACATCTTTTAAAGAAGGCCGGCAGCAAGAGTTGATGCCTTTCATGATATGACAAGAGAAGATCATGGAGATTGGCTGAAGTTGATATCACAAGACTCGGAAGTTCACTTGAAGATTTTGATAAAATCTTGAAAGGTTTGATGAAGTCTCAACATATCAAGTGAAGCCATGATTGATTGAAGAAATTCTTGAAGAATAACATGTATGAAAAGAAACATTTCAAGTCTTTAGAAACTCAATTTGAAAAATCATTTGAGTATTTGAAAGTTTGGACAAAGGTTGAAGAAGACCTGCAAAATAAAGATTATGGAATTGGCAAGAGTCGACACCTTCGGCTATAAGAGTTGACACATCGATACAGATTGCATGACTTTGAAATTGCCCTTAAAGGAGTCAACACTTTGTTTGTTAAGAGATGACACATGGAGGCAGATTACTTAAAGAGCTATGTTCAGAACAGGGAGAAGTCGACAAATGCAGCCGAAGGATCGACCCATGCCACTGTAATAGTTATATTTTTAAACATTCTGAAACTCTAGTCTTGCATTAAATGCAACCCCAACTATCTCCAACGGCTAGAATCAATGCTAAAGCATATATACAAGACTCTCACAACATTTATACACAAGAAAACACACATTTAAGTACTTAATCGATTTTGAAAGCCTTGAACCCTAACTGTTACAGATATTTCACTGAGATATTGGGGCATTTACTGATCTTACACTTGCTTTATCTACTCTTTGAGATAAATACTTTGTGTAAACCTCATTTACTCCATTTGGGTGAGCTTGTAAATATGTGAGTTTGAGTATTCTTATTAAAAATACTTGTAAGTTTGAGTGAAACTTGGACAAAATTACTTAAGGAATTTAAGAGCTTGGGAAGAACTCTTGTAAGAAGTGAGTTAGGCACTTGGTCAACTAGCATCTGATTTATAATTTTTCATTGCACAGTGGAAGAGCTTTCAAGGGGTCTTGAGGGTGAGGATGTAGGTTACGAGTTGTAACTGAACCTCAATAAATCATTGTGTTCATCTTGTGCTTTGTTTTTTATTTTTTGCTTGAGATTGCCTGATCACATTGCACGTACAATTTTATTATGCTTTTATATTGCTTAATTAGATTGCTTAATCAGTTTCTAGTTAAAATTATTTGTGATTATTTTTTAAACCCAATTCGCTTTCCTTCTTGGATTGTATTTTTGGGCCAATACAATACATTTGAGTTTAAGAATTTGACAAGGATGAACTTTCAATTCACCATCTTGAGAACAAAAGCACAGTTCACACACCTAATTAAAAGGATTATATGACTTAGCTCACAAAGCCACAATGTTCCTAGCTAATAAAAATCATCTAGTTATTTTCATTTGGGGTCTTATGCTGAGGGGCATAACTGTAGTAGGATGCATGGCACTCTTAGATTTTGTGTAATCAAATAAGATAGTTTAAAAAAAAAATGGCCCCAGAAACAACTTTGTTTAATTGAATATGCTGCTTTAAAAAAATTACAAATAAGCTAGCTTAAAAAAAATTTATTTGGTTGTTTGGTAGCATACTAAAAAAGTTATTTTTTATTAGCCTTTTATTGTACTTTTTTAAGAAAAAAGCTGACAAAGCTCCAAAAAGAAGCTCTTTATGTAGTTTATGGATGTGAGATTAAATTTTTGTATAAAAAATAAACATAACTTCTATTTAACCTCAACAAAATATAGGAAACAAGTTAAATTAAGTGTTTATAAGTACACTAGTTGTTGACCCATGTGTCACATGGTAAAAAAAAACATATTTTCACAAAATAATGTTCTATAGTTGTCAATTGAATTAGATGCATATACTTATAAATCGCAATTCAAACTAGAAATAGAAACTAAAATAAGTAAAACTTATACAAACTCATTTTTAGGAGTCAAAAGTCACAAAAATCAATGAGTTTCATTGCAAATAAGTTGAAAGTGAAAAACAAAAGAAGACTTTATAGGTAACAGGAAAATTTAATGTTTTCTAACATAATAGCGGAACTTAATTAGATCACAATGTATACATATGCAAATATAAAAGAGAGATATAAATGTGCATGAGTTATACTTTAGTAGACTTTATACATAATAGGGAACTTAACTCTTTTTATTTGAATTACAATAATAAATGAGTAGGGTATAGATGTGAATGGATTATATTCCAATAAATTTTATATATAATAGAGAACTTAAATCTATTACCATAATAGAGAACTTAATTAGATCACAAAATAGAGGCATAGAGCCTCCCAACCCTATGAGGTGACATTTTAAAATTATAAGAGTAATAAAACGTAAGAAAAGAGAGAAAGTTGAGGTAAACACAACTTTGACATGTGTATATATATATATATATATATTAGGTTAGATTAGATGCCAATTGAATCATTTAGTAAGGTGGAACTGATGTTCTCTCAAATTTTGACAGTTTGACAGTCATCTGTGATTAATTTTATGCTAAATATGGACTTTTTCCAAGACAACGAAAAAGAAAATTTGAAGTACACCCATGTAGTAATTGCACATAATATATATATATATATATATGTTAAATTATGTTTAATAATACAATTTCAAGTTTTGATAAAAATGATTAAATTATGGTACCAAAAACCATAAACAACAATAGTATTGAGACAAATATATAAGAACGTGATAATAAATCGTACAACAAAAAAATTATTGACAAAATATATAGATGTATGAATACATTGCTTATGTTAGTACACAACTTCTTTCAATCCTACAAAATTTCCATTCTTAACTTCACCATACAGGACTTCCTGTACAACAGTCATAGTAAGAATAAAACTAAAATTGAATAACATGAAATCATTGGAAAGGAAAAACACCAATCAAATCTATTTATGATAATTATGCTTCATTATATCACTAGAAATATAAAGTCCACATGAGACTTTGGTAAAGCATGTTTGTTAAAACCTCTCATAATTTTGACTTCAAAAAATACTCACACCACGGGTTTCACATCTATTACCGTTTAACAACTTAAAAAGATAAAAATACAAAATCGAATACCATGGGGTTAGTGAGTGTAATGACACACGTGTATTGTGAATTTTTTTTACATATTTTTAGTAAAAAATGTGGGTATTTTTTATTTAGTAGGATTAGTAGGTTGCTAGAGTTGTAGAGGTTAGTAGGCACACATGTGTGCCTCTACTTCTAATATCACTAAAAATCAGGACAAATAATATATATTTAAGTGGAAAAGTGAAGTATAATAATGTTCTTCAATAGAATTTAAACATCCAAACAATCATCTTTTCGAGGTTATATCACTTTCATAACTAATTAACTTCTCACTTAACTACGAAAAATCTTTTTTGTTTAAAATTCTACTATTATAAAAAAAAAATTTGAGATAAAATTATAATTTAAACAAAAATTTTCAGTTAGTGGATTACTAGAATTTTTAGATTAATGGAAGTTGTGAGAATAATAGGTACACATGTATAGCCCCACCTCTAGTAATTCTACAATAATAACTCTCCCAAGTTCAATTCATAAGACAATTCTCTCCTTCATGAACCATATCGGAAGACATAGAAGACCAAGGAACCTTATCTTATAATCATAAGAGGTGACTCAGTTGTCGGTTTGTCCAGCATAATGTCTTAAGTTCAATCCTTCCTCATTCTCCCTCATGATAAACTATCATTCATATAATTACATACAATTTATATTATTCATGGGGATAATAATCTTGCATGATGTTAATGAAGTAATAGCTTGAAAGCCTAGGCAACATATAGCAAAAAAATAAAAAGGATCCTTAATTATCTCATTAAAATTTTATTATATCCAATTACTCCTTCACAATTATCTTTAGGCAACCCTGTTGCCTGCCAAAGTAGCCTTAACTTTATATAATTATAGAGGGATAAAAATAAAACAAAAAGTCTTTCAAATGAAAGACACTGATAGACACGCTGATGTTTTGTTTGGTCCATTCACATTTATGCCTAACAAAGGGCAAAACTGCCTTGGCAATAAGGTACCATCGTTTCTTACCTTCATTTTTATGACTTTCTTTCGTATCTAATCCATGTAGTTGTTTGTCTCTTTTTCATTAAAATAGTTGAAGTGATAGCCTCACCGAATTCAAGAGCATATCAACTTAATGGTTCATTTTATACAGTTGGTAAGATATAAATAGACCACCAAACGTGTAGCTTGGTAGTAAATAGGTTACCCTCAAGTGATTTAGTTATAGGAGATTACGAGTTTAATACGTGTTGACGCTTATTATTCACTAATCCTGCTGAGCCGTTTATTTATTCATTTGACTTTTGATGGTATTGTGGTGACGAGTTTATTATTTCGAACAATAGTTATGACTTAAATTAAACATTTTATAGCCGGTGGGAACTCTTATAAAGTCGCTATTATTAGTTGTCCCTTTCACCCTTTCACTTAACAAAAGATATAAATCGGAGATGCTATTTCAATAGCTTTCCTCGGCAACCCTCTTATGTGAAAATACACAAAAGTTGAAAGAAATAACAATTTCCAGCTAAATACTCGTTTTTGGACAATCTTAATTGTGAATTGACAAAAGTATTCTTATGTGATCCATTGTAACTTCTTTTTTTTTTTTAATGGCATGCAGTCAGAGTGTTTGAGTTAGTTTATTTGCATTTCGATTAATTACATTTTTTTTAGTCTGGTTAAAAGAAAATCATCTATGTCAGAACTAAATAATTTATGAGAGATAAATCTTTCGCAGACTGATTTTAAAGAATTGTCAAGTTTCAAATTTAAAACGTTTAGATTTACAGCTTGTTCCTGCTTCGCTAGACTATCTCTCAACATTAATTGTAAGCTTTATCATTCATAAGAAATTGCAATCTCAAATTAATATTGTAAAGCGACTCTATATTCACAAGCAAATGTGGCGGTTCAATGATCCTATCAAACTGGGCGTAATTTATTATTTTTCAATGGCAATTTTTCTGATGTTAATGGAAAATTATTTCATAGGTTCAAGGCACTATACTCCACATATAAAAAACAGATATATCATATTAGTTGAAATGTTTTGACTTATAAAAAACAGACGTATTATTTTAGTTGAAATCTTTTGACTGATACATCGCAATTCGTGCAGACATATCGAACAAAAAAAATGGGGCAAATATGTCTGATTTTATAAATCGGGATAATGTATTTCGTGCCATCAAATGCTTGTCACTCTGTAACCTTATTTGACAAGAGGTCTAAGCATTAGACACCTAATAAATTATTTATTTAGTGTTTTGAGAGTGCTATTTGATCATACTCTTTTATTTACATGAGACAGATACCGCACACATTAGGTAGGATAAAATCCTACATTATATGCCTCTGGAGCAACAAGAATGATTTTGTAGTCCTCAAGTACTAAATAATTTTTTCAAACAGCCCAAACGGCAAATCCTGGTCAAGCACTCCCCCGACCCATTTGGTCCGTCCGTACACATCATTGCCGAGGTGTTGACGCGCTTACTCACACCCACCAGACCCAGACCCAGACCCAGACCCGAGTCTCTTGTACCAAGACGCACCTGTCCAATTACCACCTTCAAACGTGCCACGCACGTGATCGCTCGCCGCGTGATGCAAGCTGGCATTTACCCAAAGTCGGCTGGCAAAAAAAACCTTATCCTCTTTCTTATTAAAGCAACGAAATTCTCGGCTACACCTCGTGCCTACCTATATCACCATCGTATCAATATTTAAGAACTCTTTCCAATTTCGTTAAACTAAAAAATACAAAAAGTAAAAAATTGTTATGAAAGAATTAGGTAAGTGTGACTGACCAAAAGTGGAGTTGGTAGCATATGATTACCAATTCTACCTCCTTATCTATAAAAGGAGTTGCGTAGAGAGAAAGAAAAAAAAAAAGAGAGAACAGAGAAAGAAAAGAAAGAAAGAGATACTCTTGAAGAGGTTACAAATTGGTACTAATTATTGAAAACTTAAATACTTTGGAAGAATAAATTATTGTCTTGTCTTGCAGATTAAACATTTGTCGGAAAGAATTTTATTCATCAGTTGATATATACAAAAAAATGTTATATTGATAAAGCTCAGCCATGAAATTCTTCAATAGTTGTTTGATCACTTGATATACGGAAGGGTCCTTTTTGTCCTCGAGAAAATAATGAAGAATTTTTTGGTCTTGAAGTACCGTATCTTAGTGCAATCGGTGCTCTTATATCTTTTTCAAATTATACAAGACTTGATATAATATTCTTTGTCAACGTATTGGCAAGATATAATTCTGCGTCAACTCAACAACATTGAAAATGAATTAAGCATATACTGTGTTACCTACGAGAAACAACTGATATGGGCTTATTCTATCAAAAGAGTCATAACCTGAAGTAATTAGCTATGCAAATATTGACTACCTTTCTAATCCACATAAAGCTCGATCTCAAACTGGGTATGTGTCTACTTATGGTAACACTGTTATATCCTAAAGATCGGTGAAGCAGACATTAACTGTAACTTATTTAAATCATTCTGAGATCATCGTAATTCATGAAGCAAGTTGAGAAAACATTTTGTTAAAATCTATGATCCAATATATTCAAGATAGTTGCAGACTATTCTCGATCAAAGATGCCTCAACGATATTATATGAAGATAATGCAGCATGTAGTGCATAAATGAAAAAGGCTACATCAAAGATACGTTCAAGTGACAACTTGGTAAACTTATTTACTAAAGCACTCTTAACTGCAACATTGAGAAATTGGTACGCAACATTGGCATGCATCGTCTCATCTCAAAGAACTTTACAATTGAAGCTATCAACTTCAATTTCATACCAAATGTATGAATAAAGGGGAGTTACAGACTGTACTCTTTTTCCTTCGCCAATAGTTTTTTTTTCAAAGGATTTTTCTTAGTAAGGTTTTAACGAGGCAGTTTTAGCGCACCCATTTTTCTTTCACTATAGTTTTATAAGGTTTCTTGTAACGGTCATTCAAGGGGGAGTGTTATGAAAGAGTTAGGTAAGTGTGGCTGACTAAAGGTGGAGTTGGTAGCATGTGATTACCAACTCCACCTCCTTATGTATAAAAGGAGCTGCATGGAGAGAGAGAGAGAAAAAAAAAAGAGAGAGAAGAGAGAAAGAAAGGAAGAGAGAGAAGAGGAAGAAAAAAAAGAAGAGAAAAAAGAAAAAAACAAAGAGTGTAGGTAAACTATTTAAATTTATGTTGTCTTTTTATTTTATCTTATGAAAGAAATACAAGCTTCAGTGATCAAAAATATCTATCCCTATAGTTCCAAAAGAACTATTAAATTATTATTTAACAGTTCTAAAATAACTAATTTTATTATATATTGTGTTTGAATATTTTGCTTCCTAATTCATTTAGTTTTATAACAAAAATTAATTTATTTAGAGATTTTGAATAGGGTCAATGCAAAAAACTCAAAATTATAGAAGCCAAATTAAAGTTTTTGAGTGTTTTATGTTACCACTTCTAAAATTTAGAAAAAAAAACTTTCATTAAACGGAAAAAAAAACATTAAGCCTAAAATAGATAGTAAGTCATGTAATACTTCTCTTTATGATTTTCATTTCACAAAATTTTGAGTCATTTTTAAATATAATAATTTTTTTGACAAAAGAAAAAACCTCATTATATCATTAAAACAATAATACAAAAGAGAAAATACAAGCTTACATTGAAAGCTCATAGTCTACATACGGAGAACAAATCACATAAAACAACTCATAACATTAGAAGGCATTATTCTCAAATTAGAACTAAAAACTTAAAAAGACTAACATACCGATGTATTGAATATAATGGATAAATTTTTTAGTAATAAGAAAATACAAATTACTGTGATGAAGTTTTTAAACATTATAGTGTAATACCCACTAAATACATAAAAAATTAAAAAATCATTACAAGAATAACATCTTAAAAATGTCAATATTGCATGCCTACCAGATTATTGTGAACACAGCTGAACAAGGAAGAACAAAAAACCATACTCATTAATCAAACTAGCACTTCTTGTCACGTGCCGGACTCCATAACATTGGCCAGTGAGGTGAGAAGATCAACGGCAGGTAATCGTATGCTTCCTTGCATTTGTATCCACGTTTTTTTTTTTATAAATAAATATTAGTTTATTGAATTTACGTAATTAATATGTATAATATTATTCTCTGGATATTCATATCCATGGTCCAGGACTTTCCTTGTACATATTACGAGATTATAAAGAAAGATCAAACCCTAAATTTTTGTTGTATATCGGACCATCTATATCTAAAGTTCCAAACCCTAGAACTCGTGTCAATTCGAGTCTGAAGTTCGGGACTTGCAAAAGAAAAGTTGAAAATTTTCGTTGATCGAATCACATAGGTCAGTAATTTTTAGTTTCTATATGTATTCGTGTCTATAATGAATTCAATTGTATTTAATTAGGGTTTAACAGAATTCACTTTTGGTCTCCTTTTAGATTTTTGTGATCTGGGTATGGTTCAGATCAGTTGCTTTTGTGTAGTGTCGGTCGCGTGATGATCTTTTTGATTGATTTTATACCATGATTTGCTTAAATTTCAGTGCATTGTATGATCTTCGACTCTGGTGGGGTTCATGGACCTGATTGTGATATTTAGGGTTAGCTTCTCGATTCTTTTGTTATTTTATGTGAAAAGGGTGGGTTGCTTTTTATGCAGATAGTTGGAAAATTACCCATTTGAAGAGAAAGAGGAATATTGGGCTTCTGGGATTGGTGTTGGGATCTTGAGAGGTTTTTGAATAGAGATAAGAAAATGATATCCAGATCATATACCAATCTACTGGAATTGGCATCGGGTAATTTCCCAGTAATTGGTAGGGAGCGGGATCGGAGGAGGCTTTCCAGGGTAATGACCGTTCCGGGAAGTATTGCCGAGCTTGATGATGATCAAGCTCATAGTGTGTCATCTGATAACCCATCTTCACTAGCTTTAGATAGGATGATTATTGTAGCAAATCAGTTACCCTTGAAAGCTAAGCGGAGACAGGATAATAAAGGATGGAATTTTAGTTGGGATGAGGACACTTTGCTTTCACATCTCAAGGATGGTTTTCCAGAAGATATGGAAGTGTTTTATGTTGGGTCATTGAGGGTGGATGTTGATCCAATTGAGCAGGATGATGTCTCCCAACTGCTGTTGGACAGATTTAAATGTGTCCCTACTTTTATACCACCTAACATTCTGGAGAAATTTTATGATGGTTTCTGCAAGAAGCAGTTATGGCCTCTTTTTCACTACATGTTGCCACTTTCGGCTGACCATGGACGGCGGTTTGACCGGTCTATGTGGGAAGCCTATGTGTTGGCAAATAAGTTGTTTTCCCAAAAAGTGACTGAGGTACTAAATCCCGAGGATGATTTTGTATGGATTCATGACTATCATTTGATGGTGTTGCCCACCTTCTTGAGGAGGCGCTTCAACCGTTTAAGAATGGGTTTTTTTCTTCATAGCCCGTGGCCCTCATCAGAGATTTACAGGACACTTCCTGTTAGAGAAGAGATTATGAAGGCTCTGCTGAACTCTGACCTTATTGGTTTCCACACCTTTGATTATGCTCGGCATTTTCTTTCTTGTTGCAGTCGGATGCTAGGTTTGGAATATCAATCAAAAAGGGGCTATATAGGGTTGGAATATTATGGGAGGACTGTTGGGATAAAGATTATGCCAGTTGGGATTCATATGGGTCAGATTGAGTCAGTGATGAAACGTGCTGATAAGGAGAGGAAGATTGAGGAGCTCAAGGAGAAATTTGAAGGAAGAACTGTGTTACTTGGAGTTGATGACATGGATATTTTCAAGGGTATCAATTTGAAACTTCTAGCCATGGAACAGATGCTCAAGCAACACCGAAAGTGGCAGGAAAGGGCTGTGCTAGTGCAGATTGTAAATCCTGCAAGAGGTAAAGGGATAGGTCTGGAGGAAATACAGGCTGAGATACAGGAAAGCTGCAAGAGGATCAATGAAGAATTTGGGAAGCCTGGTTATGAACCTATAATTTTTATTGACAGGCCGGTTTCAGTCATTGAAAGGCTTGCTTATTACAGTGCTGCGGAGTGTGTTGTTGTCACAGCTGTGAGGGACGGAATGAACTTGACTCCATATGAGTATATTGTTTGCAGACAGGGCATATTTGGTACTGAATTAGGTTCAGATTCGTGGGGGCCTAAGAAGAGCATGTTGGTTGTGTCAGAATTTATTGGGTGTTCTCCTTCACTGAGTGGGGCAATCCGTGTCAACCCATGGAATGTTGAAGCTACTGCAGAGGCAATGAATGAGGCTATATCAATGGAAGAAGCAGAGAAGCAGTTGAGGCACGAGAAACATTATCGTTATGTTCGCACCCATGATGTGGCTTATTGGTCACGGAGCTTTTTGCTGGATATGGAGAGAGTTTGTGCAGACCATTTTAGGCGAAGATGTTGGGGGATTGGTTTGGGCTTTGGGTTCAGAGTTGTGGCGCTTGATCCTAATTTCAGAAAGCTTTCAATAGATGCTATTGTGTCGGATTACAGCAGGGCAAAGAGTAGAGCCATACTGTTGGACTATGATGGCACTATGATGCCCCAAAACTCGATCAACAAGACTCCAAATGCAGAGGTTATCTCAATCCTGAACAGACTATGTGGAGACCCAAAAAATAGAGTCTTCATTGTTAGTGGAAGAGGGAGGGGTAGCTTAAGCAATTGGTTTTCTCCTTGCGTGAAGCTTGGAATTGCTGCAGAACATGGCTACTTCTTGAGGTTTGCTTTCTTCTTCTCCCTGTCTAATAGTTTTAGAAGTTCTCTGCTGATTAAATATACTATATATTACATATTTCTTTTAGGATTACCAAATTCATTCTATTGTTGTGGTAAAAACATTGACATGGCATCTGAAATTGAGGATTTTTCATTAGGATTTTGATCCTTATCTGACGTAGAACCAGTAGAGAGAGAGAGAGAGAAGGAGAAATTGGATAGATAGAAGAGAAGATAGAGATAAGAGATATAAGACAAAGAAAATCAGAGAAGGAAAAGAAGAGAAGAAGAGGAATAGAGAAGAGAGAGAGAAAGAAAGAGATATGAGGGGGAGAGAGTTTTAATATTTTGTAATCTTCAATATTCAGTCAATGATAAAACTAAATATCCTTGCACATGGTGTCATATTTGTACTACCTGTATGGCAATATCCAATTAGAAAACTAAAATAGAATTATAATAAAATTCTAAATCCTATTTCTAATTAAATTAAAATTCCATATTTATCAAATTTCTAAATAAACTAAAACTAGTGATCTCCATCATTGTCATTGTCAATATAAAATAAATAATAATAGAAAATAGTGTTCTCGAACATGTGATGGACTGATAGATTTAATCTGGGGCTATAATTACTTTTGTTTGGAAAATATTACTACATATTATTAGGTCTAAATGCTTTTTTCCAAGTTGTTGCTAGAAGTTCAAGTCTTCTGATCTTGATTTAATTATATAATTCCTAACTGAAAAATAGCATACTTATGGTATGTACTTCTCGGGTGTATCCTTTTTCTCAGTGTCTTAAATTATTTTAGGTTAAATTTTCTTCAACATGGTGTTAGTTCATTAAATTAGATCTAGCTACCATGTGTAATTTCCTTTTAGTGATTGAATTATTTAATGCTTAGGTAGGACTTGTTCTAGGTTTATTCAGAGATATTTAGATTAGAGATATTACCAAATTGGAAGTTTTGATTGTCGATCCTCAGGTTTGTAGGTTCATTATATGTGAATAACGTTCCTTAGCGAACGTTAGTCAAGGAACTTCCCTTTGTTGGCATTAGCATGTTGGATCATGACACTACTTAAGCTTACTCTATTCACTTCATATAAAAAAGAATCTCCTCATTTTGTTACTGCATCACACGTAAACTATTAAAGTTTTAGTTCCATTACTTCCAAAGATTAGGATGGGGTGGGGCATGGGAAGTTCCTTGAGTAACGTTGAACTTTCAATACTTAGCAGGTTGAACATTCAATACACTTCTTTTACTGCATCACATGTAAACTACTAAAGTTTTAGTTCCATTACTTCCATAGAATCTCCTCATAGATTAGCAGGTTAAACATTCAGTACACTTCTTTTACCATCGTATTTATTGTAAGGAAAAATGTGAAAAATAAAGAGGACCTACACTAACTGGAAGCCAGTTATGCTATGTTTGGATACATAGGAGGGGGAGTGAAGGGAAGTCTAATTTACTAGGAGAAGGGAAGGGAAGGGAAGGGAAGGGAAGCAAGTGGAAGAGAGGAAAGTATCTCTACTCTTGTTTGGTTTAATTAACCAAGGAGAAAGGAGGTGACCTTTCCTTCCTCTTGTTTGGTTAGACAATAATTATAAAGGGAAGAGAGGTGTAGAAGATATATAGGTAACGATTAAATTAATTTTGTACTTAGCTTCTAATGAATTTAGGGGTATACATGGTGGTAAAAATAGTTTGATAACAAGCACTTACTTCTCCCTTCCTCAAAATTTTGGAGAGAAAGAAAAAGTGTTCAAATTATAGGCCCTCTCCCCTATAACCCTTTTGCACGCTTCCTATTCCCTCCTTAAAATCAATCAAAACAGGATTGAATGTTAACCCTTTCCCTCTGCAGCCTTTACTTTCCCTTGAAACCCCTCAATCCAAACACTGTGTTAGTCAATGCCCTCTATATGTTTGAAGAAAGAATTATGGTTCTTGTCTTTACCCAAGAAGAGGTTTTCTTTTCTTTTTTTTTCCCCGCCCCCGGGATGGGGGTTTGTCGATGGTTTAGCAACAATTAACAGCTTTCCCTTTGGCAGTCTCCATTTTGAAATTTTTTTTACCCCTTACTAATCTAGATCTCATCCATCTTGTGCCTAAGAGCTTGTTTGGAACTTGGGGGAGGGGAGGGGAGGGAAGCAAAGGAAAAATTTTAAATCCCTCTCTCTCTCGTTCCACTTTTCTTTCATTTTCTTTACAAAATCAAACAGGAAAGGGAAAATATTTTTTCTTTATTTTCTCTTTCCTTTCCCTTCCCTTCCCTCCCCTCCCCCAAGTTCTAAACAGGCTCTGAGGTGTAGCAATTAGCATATTCCTTGAGGATTAGTTTACTAACCCATGGACAATAACCATCCCCACCAAACCCCCCCTCTCCTCTTTCCTTTTCTCAACAAACAACACATACACACAACCACCTCTCGCTCTCTCTGTATATATACACTTATCTCGCTGTGAAGTTGTGTTGTTTGGGGAGAGGAAAGTAGAAAAAATGAGGAGGATTTGTTGATGGGGTAATGAGAATGTGTTCACCTCATATAGCTACTGAATAGGAGTTGTTACTTTATGTCCAAACTCTATAAAAAGGACATTCTTATTTTCTTTTTGTTTCTTCTTTATCTTCTCCTCCCCCCTCTCTCAAACATGCATATGCAATTTGGATGTGTAGGCCTCACCAAATCAAGCATGATTTCTTTTATGTTAAATTCTTGTGAGTGAATGCATTAGCTATCAGTACGTGCTGTTGCTTGATGGCTTTATTTTATTGGGAAATATGTTAAGCTGCAAACCCCAACACCCCACCCCACCCCACCCCCCCTTTCCTCTTTTCTTCCTCCTTGGCTCTTTCAGCAATTTTTGCCCATAAAAAAAAAAAAATTTAATGTGTGTGTGTAGCATAGCGCCATGCATTGGACTGTATGTGATGCCTTTGTTATTGTACTAACTAATTGTTTTTGCTATCCTATTTTGTTTAACACAGTGATAGGTAAGCACCACAAAGCAGTTGTTCTTATTTTTTTGTGCTTTGTCTCTGTGTATTGAGTTGGAAAGTAGGATGGCTAAACCTAAACTCATCTCTATCTTCCACATACGAACTACTGTAATGACGACTTGGCAAAAATATAGGCTGCGCATTCTGCAGTTTTAATTATGATGTATCTGAATTCCCCCCCCCCCTCCTCTCTTTCTTCTTCCTTCCTTTTGCTTCGGGTAATGTAACGGTTTTTACAACATTGTGTTGAATTTAAAATTGTGCAATTCTCAGGTGGCCAGAAAATGAAGAATGGGAAATCTGTAGTCAGAGTTCTGAATTTGGGTGGATGCAAATTGCTGAACCTGTAATGAAACTGTATACTGAGGCTACCGATGGCTCTTCTATTGAAACCAAGGAAAGTGCTTTAGTGTGGCAATACCGTGATGCAGACCTAGGCTTTGGATTTTCTCAGGCAAAGGAGATGTTAGATCATCTAGAAAGTGTTTTAGCGAATGAACCTGTTGCTGTGAAGAGTGGTCAGTTCATTGTGGAAGTCAAGCCCCAGGCATGTATTACAATATTTCATTTTAAATGATTAGCTATTTTATCCTACTTATGGTTACATTTCTGTTACACTGTCCAAATATGGAGACCAAAAGAATGAGAAGTCTCATCGTAATTTAATCAAAGTTCAGTAAACCTTTCAGGGATGCTGACAAAATTACCCCTGTTTTCTCAAAGGTGTCTTGCAATTCTGTGCTACATTTCATGTTATGCAAATAAGTAGATAACCAGAGTTTATTATATTCTACTCATGTGAGTGCCGATATTTTAAAGAATTCCATAGAAATTTTCAGAAATTTCTGCTACTATTCTGATGCATTTTTTTGCTTATGTTCTGCTTTACCTTAATGCTATGGTTGTGGTTACTGGCTATGGGTTCTTTTTTTTTTTTTTCACCCCCGGCCAAGGGCTGTGGGTTCTTATTATTGTCAATTTGTTCTTTCACTTCTCCAATGCTTTGTATTTCTCTCTAAATTTGTGGTGTTACCAATTTCATTGCCATCCAACATCCAACTGTTATCCATGAGCAGTGGGACTCTAAAATGCTTGCTTCTGTTTTCCCAGGGAGTCAGCAAAGGCCTGGTTGCAGAAAAAATATTCACATCAATGGCTGGGAATGGGAAACGGGCAGATTTCGTGCTTTGCATTGGTGATGACAGATCTGATGAGGACATGTTTGAAATAATTGGCAATGCAGTGTTGAGCAATATCCTTTCTACCTTCACTTCAGTATTTGCATGCACAGTTGGACAGAAGCCAAGCAAAGCCAAATATTATTTGGATGATACAACCGACGTGGTAACCATGCTTGAATCTCTTGCTGAAGCCAGTGATTCTCCGACCTCCTCTGAAGACGAGACTGATGGCTCAGCATGATATCGTCTGTGTCAGGTTATCATCTCTCGATTGACTTTGGTTCCCTTCTCAAGTGAAATGTACATTCCAGGTTGGCTTATGGATATTCCTTATATAGGGTGTTAGGTTTAAGGCTCGAGTCAATGGAGTTGTAGTTTTTCTCTTCTTTTGTCAACCACCCCCCCCCCCCCCCCCCCCCCCCCCCCCCCTTTTTTTTTTTTTTTTTGTTTTACTTTGGTCTCTTCTCTGGTTAAACTTAGTTTTTAGCTAGGAGAAAAGCAGTGAATTTTTGTCATGATCCTTTTGGAAAAATCTAGAAGAAAAAAATAGAAGTGTGGAAGGGGGAGAGAATCCTGCTCAGCTTACATTTGAAGTGCGATGGTGGCAAGGGACTCTGAAGCCCAATGCGGAGTGGCAAAAACAGTAAGAAACATATGGTATAGCCTGGACAACCAGTGAGAATGGCAGAAGAAGTATTATGGCTTAAGCTTTGAAATCTTGGTTTTTGATTCAATCCCTGTCCAGTTCAGAATCAACAGAAATTCCAAACTTCTGAAAGTTTTTGAACATTTCACTAAAAATAGATGCAAATGTTGCAGAAAAAACTGTTGAATTGGTTGACATCTTAGTTTGAAAGTTAAACCTGATTGTGGGAAGGTCTTTTTTTTTTTTTTGAAATTGTGTAAAAAAATGTACATCTTAGCTATGCAGGTTACTTTGGAGAAGACCAAAGGTTTTGCCATGTGATCAAAAGAGCAGCTGTGGTACTTGTACGTGGAGGAGTGACTGGAAAAGGAAAGAATTGGCATTTTTCTACCTGCAACAGATAAATAAGGCGTCAAATCTGTTGATTAAGGCAGTTTCATCAATCCCATGACATATTGTAGTCTACAAGGCCTAGATGAAATAGGTCATGGAGAGCTGCTGGTCTGGGCTTTCCTTTTTGTTACTTCTGACAACAATATGGATATCAGAAGTTGAAGCAACAACATTAAACTTGTATTTTTGTTCTATGGATGTCCTTTGGAACATCATTATTGATAATGATATTATCATCCTTGTTTCTTGTGAATAGTTCTGATTGTGCCCTTATTTTGATCAGTAGAACACAAATTTCTGTATATTTTATGGCAATTAGTTTCTCTAGATGCATTGTGGTTCAAACATTGAATGAGCAACTGGTTGAGATTTTCTTTAGCTTTCTTGCTAGCAAATTATTAATAATCCTCCTCTTGTTGTTGTTGTTGTGGTGGGGAAAAACTGTCAAAGGAAAGCATTTTCTGTATTATTTATTTTTGTTGTTGGTGCATCAATTTAAGGAGAGATCTCAGCTGGTACCGACATTGCTTCTGATGAAGCTGATCAAATTTTGTTTACACGAAAGCAAGAAGTTCTCCATTTTTTTTTTTATTCATAGAACATGAAAAGCGAAAACGAAAATCAAAATGAAACCATAAACCTCGATTATGATTTCACCTAGGATTTGAAAGAACAGATGCTTGTGGTGCTGTAGAAGCATCATTTTGGGCTGCAGAAGAAGATGCCATTGCATGGGTGAACGTGTAGTTGATGTTTGGATCCACCTCCATCAATCCCTCCAAACCTTCACCACAATAGACATGGCAGGCCTTCTTGTATGATCATTCTGCAAACACCAAGCTCCAATCCTCATCGTCCTCACCACTTCTTCTGCATGATCTTGAAACCCTTCGTCCAAATTTTCCACAATGTGGAGCAGTTGATCTGCTTCAGCTTTCTCCTGCAACACTAGATGTCTGCTGGATTCTGGCCTTCTCTTGTCGAAGTTTCTTTGCCCACAAACTATTTCAAGGAGAACAATTCTGAAGCTGTAAAAATATGCTTTTATGGTGACTCTTGGTTGTCTCCACTCTGGAGCAATATAACCAGGAGTTCCTCTGATTGTGGTAAGAACATGGCTCTGATCTCTGTTCATCAACTTGGATAACCCGAAATCAGAGACCTTGGCATTTAAAGCTTCGTCCAAGAGAATGTTTTGTGGCTTAATATCGAGGTGAATGATTCTCTGTCGGCATTCTTCATGAAGGTAAGCCAACCCTTTGGCTATGTCAAGTATGATCTTCTTCCGAGCCTGCCAACGGAGACAAGGTCTCTGGTCTCCACAGAAAATCCAGTTATCCAAAGAACCATTGCTCATATACTCGTAAACTAGAAGCCTACAAGATTTTTCTACACAAAATCCAATCAGCCTCACGAGATTAAAATGGTGTATGCTTCCGAGTGTCTTTACTTCTGCTAAGAATTCCTTCATCCCTTGGCTCAAACTGCCCAGCCGCTTCACTGCAACCCAAGTGCCATCTCCCAGAATCCCTTTGAACACAGTTCCAAATGCTCCATCTCCCAGTTCATCCTTAAAATCCTCTGTTGCAACGCGTAGTTCTTCGTATGAAAACCTCACTGGAATTCCCAGAACTTGCTCGATGAAGTCCTCCCCGTCCTCTGAGTCAGTCTGGCACAACATCATCAAGAATGTGACAACAATAATGCCAAAAATCACAAGGGCGCCAGCACTCGAACCTGCTATTATGGCTGTTAAATTTTTTCGATTTCTTGAAGGTGGGGCTGGTGTCCCTTTTACTTCCTGGCTTGGTGCCTCGTAGGGAATCTGGACCATGATATACGTTGCAGATTCGAAATTTTGGTTTGGAATTTGGCCTTCTCTGATTGTCAATACCACGGATGGCATATAACAATACCCATCTGAAGTATTATTATTGTTGTACCCGAAAAAGACTGCATTACAGGAACAATTTTGCAGACAGCTCTCTTTGCATCTCTGTGTCATTGATACTAGGAAATGCAGAATCTGAATCGATGACGTTGAAGTAGGTCACATTTCTAATTTCAACAAGACGGTGCTTTTGGTTGAAAGGAGGTGGGAAGACAAAGAAGCAATCCTGGAGCAACCGATATTGGGTAAATGAAGCTAAGTCAGCTCAAAATATTGAACCCGGTCGATGCCTTGGGACAGCTACACCGGCCTTGTCTGCAGAAGCCATATTCACTGCAATGGCGAGGATGTTGGCATTCACCTAAATCATGAGTAACCATATCAATGATCTCAATCAACCCACTTCCATTACTGTGCTGGTATATCTTCAAATGCCCATTACTACCTAGTTTTACATGTCCAATGGATGGAAACTTGATGGGATCTATTCTAAATGTCAATCGAGATTCACCAAAATTCACAAGGAAACCTCCTTGTTGAAGCTCTGCATAATTTGGTCCCATGTTGCTAGAGGCTGAGCTTTGATCAGGCACCAACTGATAATACATTAGCGGCCGACCTTGATCACCTCCTACAGTGTATGCAGCAAAACCAGTAGCCAATTTCAATGTGAGACATGTCACAGGCCGGACGCTTGTCATCCAACCCAAAAGCTTAAGCTATTAGATGGTGTTGCCTACTCTTATATGGCTCAAGACCTCTCTCCTCCTATATGATGTGGGATCCTGACACATAGTACAATCTGCGACTCCATTTGGTTGAGGAACTTGAAATGAGTTTTTGAACCTCTGCCCAACAAGCAATGTATCGGCAGGGAAATCAAAATACTGCCAAACAATTCCTCCTTTGTCATCGAACAGAACCAAATTTCCCCCTTCTGTCATGTTCATTCCCGCTACAGACTTGCCTAATGTGTTGGTCGACCACAAGTTGGCTCCATCTGAATTTCGTAGTACCAATTCTCCATCTTGTGTCATTTGTAGTGTCGCGCCCTCTTTCACAGGATTGCTTCTATTTGCTGACCAAACCACGCTGTGATTGCCACCGCCAGCAATGACAACTGAGAACAAGCAATAGTTGCAGCTGCCAAAGCAGTAGAATCCGCAGACGAATTCAATACTTCTCCTCCTTGAGAGGATGATTGCTCTCACGGTAGAGCCAGCGATCTTCACTATTGAGAGTCCTGCCATTAGAATCATTGTTGTACCAAGTTGAGGGAAAGCTCGAATTGAGGAAGAACGTGGAACCGGGAGACGAAGGTAAGGGAGAAGATCCAGCCACCACAACAGAAGTTTGGGCTAAACAAAGGCTGAAGACCAATGAGCAGATAAAACAAAATATGATTGCACTAGCCATGATCTCTGATGAAGTACTTTCTCTCTTTGTTGCTAGCTTCAAAGATTTGTGAAGAGTGAACTTGGGGGTAAAGGTGGGGGGACAAAGGCCATCACAAGTCAAGTCTTACAAGGGAGGTGGGGCAAATTCGTGCAAGTTCTGTGGGCAGAGATTGACCAAAGAACCTGTGTGAATCTCAATGTTTATCATAATTTCCAGGCAAATGAGCATGCCAGTACACAGAAAAGATATGTATGTATGAATGTACATATACAAGTCTTTAGAGTTGAAAGGAATTCAGAAAATTCTATTTTTTTTTTTTTTAATATGAGGTGTTAATAGTCTTGCTAAGATTATTTTTTTTCTTATTTTCCCGAGTTTTTTTAATATACAAAATCTAAATAATTCAGTTTAAAAGATAACTCTAAAGGGGAGAGAACATGTTTGGGATGGGGAAAAGTGAGACCTTTCTCCCACACAAAGAAAATTTTTGGATTTGCCACTTATTATTATCTGGTTTTTCTGTTTCAAATATTGCCCCTTTAATTTTCCTTTCTGGTTTATCAATTGGGTGGGGTGCATTCACTCTTAGTAAGTGGACAAAGAATCTTTCGGCTAAAGTCTTCAGACACAGAACTGTAGCAATGGCCCCGGCACCTAACAATGAAAATACTATGCAATTAAGTTGCTTGGAGAATAATCTAGCTTTTCTTGAAAAACCAGGGAAAATTTTTTTTTGTTGGTTCCCCAGTCAACCAAAATGAAGATTTAAAATGGCAATCTGGCTTCTAGTATATATGCAAATTTCCTTTAGATCTCGACCAACGAAATACGAAAATTCTTTACAAGTTCTCAGATGGTGCACCAATGATTTTGCCACTTATTCAAGCTTTAACTTAACTCCTGAAAGCAAATTTCATTCTTCAAACAATTCTTTATTTTCTTTTGGAAAATATGCCACTAATTTTTATTCTTGACTTATTTTACATTATTTTCAATATCTCAGCCGTTGTTATATAATTTATATTCGTTTTTCATCGCTTGAATGGTTATGACATATGGAGTGGAAAATCCTCTTCTCGGAATGCAAGTATCTCAATATTAGCGAATTGGGAGCTAATAATTGTTCACTATGAACAAGAAAAAGGACGACCCTTTTCTCGTTTAAGTATTTTTAGAATCTCCCTAACCAAACAGACAGACGGTCAATGGTTATGTAAATGTTTAGAATCCCACCACACCTTTGACACAAAGGAATATTGTTGAAGCAACTAAAATAATTACACGTGAAAAATACTAATAAAAAAGTTCCTAATAAGACTCCATAGAACAAATTCATCTCTTTCCATATATGAGATAATGTGGTTTCGTGTTACATTAGTAAATAAGAAATTAGAACAGAAAGAAATGCACAAATATTTTTGACACTATCAATTTGTACTAGTAGTCCATTTACGTATTTTACAGATTGAATAACAACATAATTTTACAGATTTTATATTTAGACTTCAAATTTGATAACTTACATGCTCTTACTTAATTAATCTTTTATATGCTGCTATGCTTTGACAGATGATAGGGATATTAGGGATTGAAGATGAAGGATAACAATGAATTTAATATGTTAGTATGTTTCAGGGTTGTGTTCAATTAATGACATGATAGTAAAGGTGAAAACGTATAAACGTTAAAATAAAAGATAAAAGTGAACAATATAAGTAATTGAAAATATTGTGATTATTAATTAATCTCCACCATAATTATCAATACTGTCCCGGCCCAAGCCGTATGTATTGTACCGATCATAAACGGAACAAAAAAATATTGAGTTTCTGTACCAATTGATACTGCCAAATATTGGTTGGTACCAACCATATCGGCAATACCGACTAATACCGGATTTATCAGATAGTATCAAATTTTGTATAATTTATTCTAAAATAAATTATTTTTCTTATATTTGAACTTACGTTAAAAATATACTAGCCAGTTTATATGCCTACACATATTTTAAATACACTTGGGTTGGATAACATGTTTGAATTTATGTTTTCGTAAGTAAATATATATTTTCATAAGTATATAATATCTACAGCGATAAATCCGAAACATTACCTAGTAATTTAGTGGTACCTTATCGTACCAATGGAAATATAAATCAATATTTTAAGGGTAAAAACTTCAAGAAAAACTATTTCATAGCATTTTTGCATCATAGTTGCTGTGTGAAGTGTAGTTTTAATTTTTTGCAGTATAATGAGTTATTTTCATTTAGCTTTCTTACCCTATAGTTCTGTTATGACTAATGATTTGTTGAGAGTAAACATTCATAAACTGGAGCTTGAATTGACTGCCAGTGTTAATTAGAAAATCTTTTTATTGACTTGTATTTTGGTAAACATTTTTTAAACTCTTATACGGTAAACAAAAACTAAGGTTTTGAAACTTTTAATTGTCCACAACATATGAGACTCAACAAATCATGCTTGTTGACAAGTTCATAAAAAATGAATTGTTTTCTCTATAGATAATTATTAATCAACTTAACGTTCATATGAATCAGTTTTCTCTTCAGACCATGATTGACTTATGTTTTTAAATTTATATATAAGAGGTACCTTCTTAAAATAAAATTTCAAATAGTATATGAAATTTTATTTTATTTTGATGTCTAATCTTTGACTTAAAAATGTTCCCTATATATCCCATGCATTGCACAGTCTAACATTTTTTTTTTCAACCTATCAGCTTTATTGTTAAGTTAATTAAAATCTAATGCTATGTTTGAAATCTGAATTTATCAAAAGAAAAGTAAAAGAAAAGAAAAAAGATAACAAAAATTATTTATTCTTTTTTTTTCTCGCATTTTTCTTTTTCATTATCAAATCCTTAATCTACACACAACTTAAAGAAAATGCAAAAAGAAAAAGAACACAAGCTATCCAAACTTTTAATCTCTTCTCTCACTCCCCTTACCCTTATGTTATTCCACCTTTTGGTGCACATCCCTTTTTTTTTTCGTTTTTATTTGGGCTAAGAAAATGTGAAAAGGAATGACTAGCGTAGTAACCCTCATTGAACGTGGTACGCGCCCTTTCTTTCAACTCTTTATCCTTGTTATTTTTTCTTCTCCCTTTACCTTCTTTTTCATTTTAGGTTTTAATAAATAGATGAAATGGCCTACAAAATTATCATTTTAGGCCACGCATACACATGCAACTGCCTGGGCTCTGGCAAAACGGACCAAGGAAATTGATTTTTTTTCTCCAAAATTTATAAAGACCTTAACGATCTGTATGGTTTGTTGAATTTATTAAGAGGAAAAAAAATATGAAAAGAAAGAAAAAGTAAAATCAAATGGTCAAAGAAAGCTAGTTGTTTGGTTGGATTGGGAAAATGAATAAAAATAATCCCATTTTTTTTTGTTCTAGTTATAAAAATAAATAAAAATAAGTAATTTCATATTTCTTTCCTTTTATTGCTCTCAACAAATCTTACTTCCATCCATCGCCTTATTGAAATCATTTATTTGGGCATGAGGCAAAACAAGGAACATATGAGAGGAATTGTTTGAATATCCTACATGAAAACAATTGTTTGGGCATGAGGGAAGCCAAGGAACATAAAAGAGAGATAAAAGAGAGAGCATTGTGGATTTAGTTTCCTTAGATACAAAGGTATATGTATTTAAGACAAAAGAAAAAAAATTCCCCACACACTACCATGTATTGTCTGTTTGTTGAAAAGAAACGCAAGCCAAGAAAAAGCTTATCTTAATGTTATACGCAGTCAATCGGAAGATACTGTTTCATATATGCATTTCTATGTACGATTGCTCAAGGTCATTGAATTGTGGTTCTTTGGAATTGTCTTCCTATTGCTTGTTTATGGGATTTTACAGCTATTGGGAGGACTGAGGAGCGTGCGGATGATGATGATGCGAATGCTACGATTAGTCAATTTGACGAAGTGTGCCCTAGAAGAGCTAAAAATGCATGATTTGTTTGTCCATGGTAAGACATTGAACTTTTGTGTTTGAAGTTTAATGGAAAAGATTAGACCCTTTTGTATCATGAAATTAGATCACTCAGGCATCAATTAGTTTTTTTTTTTTAATTTTTGGTGGTAAAAATACACACACACTAGGGATAGTAATTGGATCCAGAAAATCCAAATCCCGCTTCATCTCGCCCATAATAGGAAATGTTTGGGATATGAATAAACAAGTTAGGGGCGGGGTATGAAGAAGAAAACAAAATCCGATGCGGATTTGGAACAGGGTAGAATTTAGGTCACCTCACCCGGAACCCACCTCGATTATATTATGAAAGTCCTAAATAGTTATATTATATTTAATTATACAAATTATCCTTAATATATAAGTAAACATTATGATTCTAATGTTACTACATATATTCTTAGATTTAAGTCTCTTTCTTTTTCAATTTTATATGTTAGATTTAGTATAATTTACATTATTTTTTATTTTTAAATATTTATTATTGTTTTAAAATTTTATACGGGGTAATTCTGTTTTAACCTGATCTTCGATTAACTTAAGTGCGACCAGAGTGGAGTGAAAAGGTTCAACCCATCACAGGTTTGGGACGAGGTGTGGGGTAGAATTTTTTTATTAGGGACGGAGTAAGATTTAGCCAAACCCATATGAAAGCCACCCTATTACCATCCCTAACACACACACACTCTCTCTCTAATTCTCTCTCTCTCTCTCTCAGGCGTCAATTAGTTTTTTGATTTTTTGGTGGTAAAAACACACACTCTCATTTGATTGTTTGTACATTTTTGGCTTGTTGAGATCGCATCAATGTTATCAATGATCCTGAAGTTTTTATGTTTAAAGCATATTGCAATGTAGCAAAACAAAGAATTCTTTTGCTTTTGTCTGCATTTTCATTTCATATATAATTGTTAGGATTCAGGAATGCCTTTCAATTTTGAGTAGCTCTCCCTTTTCCTCTCTTTAACATCCACGTGTACTTGCATGCATTGAATTTTGTGATAATTATAATGAGATATTTGTTCAATTCAATGATAGATGTAAAAAATATTTGACTGCTAATATTATGCAATCAAAAAATTATATACAAAATGACGGGTTGAATTAGAGTATTTTATTCTAAAACAAAGCACAAATATAATAGGTCTTGCAGGGGAATAGCCTATGGCTCAACCTAGTGGATGGGGCTCAATCCACATGAAGTATAGTTGGGCTGCTTGGGGGCCCGAATCAGAGCCAAGGGATGGTTTGGCCCAAGCCGCCGAACTTCTTCCAACCTTGGCCCAAATCGCGAAAGGCGAGCCCAAACCGCTAGCGGTCTTTTAGCATTGAATGCATAATTGACCCGTATTTAATGCGTGAGTGGCTCTCCACGCGACATTGACGTGCACGTCCGGTCAGCCAAAATCCTCAGCGGATGTAAGACAGCCTTGCACACGTTCAGTCGGTGGCATGCAATGATGCCTACCCAACAGACCATGATGATCTACTAGTAGGCATGGAATAAAACACTCCATCGATCACATTATAAATATTCGACCCTTGAGAGCCAGGTATGGACAACTAACTCAAAACATCCACAACTCTCATTCATTTTGATCTCGATTAAGCTTGCTAACTTAATCATTGGAGTGTGATCGGCTCACCCAGGGTCGACCCATTTTAACCTTTTTCTCTTGCAGAGAGTTTAGACTCATCTACGTGGGCTTGAGAGCTCGGCCCAGCCATGCCGAAAAATCCCACCCACAATTGGCGCTGTCTGTGGGAAGGCATAACAAAACCATGAGTTTGAACGACCGAAGAGGAATAGGAGAGAACCACGATGGGAGAGGTAGCAGAGTCTCCTCCAGCAAAGATCAGACTAACTCGACGCATTGCCAATCTACACTAGTAGATCGGCATCGAGGGAGAACACTAAGGTCAGAAATACGGACCCCTGCTGAAAGTCACCAGGAAGCACCGGATGAAATACGGAGAAATGCAGACTATGTCAAGGACAGAAACTTCCGCAGAAACCACCAACGGGACCTTGCCCCATCACCCTCCAGTGGGCGAGTCCCAAGTGAAGACACACTCCGTGCGGCGAAAAGGGAAATTCGGCAGCGCAGCGAATAGATTGCCTACGTCAACTCCCAAGTTCAGGTCATGAGGGAGGCGATCTCCGGAAGAGACGGGCATGGGAGAGAAAGGTCCCCTAACCACGAGAGGATTGCTGGAAGCAGGGACGATCCAGCGCCACGAGTAAGAGGGAGCTACACCTCTAGTATCAGGCGTTGTGACAACAGGCAAAGAGATCGGCGGAGGGGAAGGAGTGAAACCCCACCGAATGACAAGCACGCGGAGGGAGATCGACAGAAAAAAGACTGGGACAAATGGTACAACGAAAAACAGGAAGATAGGAAGCAACAAACTAAGGAGCGCACGGCCCACGACCTGGTCAAGAAGGCCTTAGACCAAATCACATCTTCGCCATTCATGGGGGAGATTGAGTCCTACCCAATTCCTCAAAAATTCACCCTACCAAAGTTCACTCTATACGACGGGAAGGCCGACCCAATTAACCATGTTCGACATTACAAACAGCTAATGGTGGTATGGTGTGGTGACCAAATGTTGATGTGCCAAATCTTTTCTTCAAGTCTGGGAAGTGTGGCCTTATGATGGTTCGACAAGTTGCCATTAACTTGCCGAGTTATTCACCGCTCGTTTTATAGCAAATAGTCTGCAGCCGAAGGAGGTTGATTTCTTACTGACCCTACGGAAAGAGGAAGGGGAAGGATTGCGGGCGTATGCACGATGCTATTGGGAGGCTTACAACGAAATTGACGAGTGCAGCGAGCAACTGGCTGTAACTCAATTCAAAATCGGCCTTCCCAGGGAGCATTGCTTGCGGCAGTCCTTGATGAAGAAACTAGCCCTCACAATACAGGATCTGATGCTGAGAATTGAGCGCTATTCATGATTGGATGAAGACATGCCCCAACCAAGTTCGGCTAGGGTCGGCACTGTTGCGGACAAAACAAATAAGAAGGATGCCAAGAAACCCTGATCAGAAGATAACAACCGGGGAAAAAGGGTGAATGAGGAGGTCTATATAGTCTTTAAGGACCCCATCTATAAAATCTTGCTCCAAATCCGTGATAAGCCATTTTTCAAGTGGTCACCGAAGTTAGGAGGGGACCCAGCAACCCGAGATCAGAAGAGGTTCTGTTTCTACCACCGTGAGAAGGGGCACAAAACGGAGCAATGTCGGCACCTCAAAACCCATTTAGAAGACTTGGCCAAGGCTGGCCATCTAGACCAATTTATTGATCGGGACAAGACGAAAAATGAAGCCGAGCAATCGCGGGTGGAAGACACAGTTTAGAAGGAGATAGAAGTGAGACCCGTCCGGGTAATCAATGTACTGCACGGTTCGGCTGAGTCAGAAACCGTCTACCCACATAGATACCGGGCCGAGTACAGAAGGTTGCACACTTAAGGGAAGTAATGCAGATACAACCACCGAGCAAGAAAGTCAAAATCGGCGAATGCCATACGTCCATTACCTTCACCGATAAAGATCTCGTGGGGGTGCAGACCCCACACAATGACGCCTTGGTTGTAACACTGAGAATGACAGACTTCGACCAAAGGAGTTCATCCGAAGTCATGTACTACAGCTTATTCAAGAAATTAGAACTCAAGGAGTCCGACCTCCAGCCATCACTCAACCCACTGGTTGGATTCAGCTCAGATCCAGTCTGGCCCATGGGAAAGGTAACGGTTCCAGTAACGACCGAAAGAATTACATTGCAAACAGAATTCCTGGTAGTTAACCTACCCTCTCCCTACAATGCCATCATGGAACGAACCTGGTTACACCTCATGAAGGCCATTCCTTCGTCCTACCATCAACTGATCCGATTCCCGACCCCTGGTGGAGTAGGGGAGATAAAAGGAGACCAAATAACTACCAAATAGTGTTTCCTAACAGTATGCACAACCAAGACAAAAGCTGAGAATGTGCAAATGATGGAGCTCCACGAGGACACCCCAACCATCGACGAAATGGGACAAACGCCTGAGAACAAGGCCGTGAAGGATCTAAAGAAGATACATATTGATCAGCAGGGAGAAGGCATGGAGCAAAACACTCCATCGATCACATTATAAATATTCGAACCCTCGAGAGCCAGGTATAGACAACTAACTCAAAACATCCACAACTCTCGTTCATTTTGATCTCGATTAAGCTTGTTATTTTAATCATCGGAGTGTGATTGGCCCACCGAGGGTCGACACTTTCTAACCTTTTTCTCTTGCAGAGAGTTTGGACTCATCTACGTGGGCTTAAGAGTTTGGCCCAGCCTTCCCGGAAAATCCCACCCACAAGTCTTAATTATAAAAATGTCATCATCACATTATTTTAACATAAATTTTATGTACTAATTTTGTGGAAGGACAAACATTTTTCTCTTTTCAAATTAGCTTTTAATTGGTTTGTATATATACATATATATATATATATATATGTATATATATGTTTAGAGTTCTTTCTTGGAGTATGACTTGAACATAGTAGTACATTTTGTAGAGAGGTCTATTATCAACTATGTCTGATGGTCAATTGCCAACTAATAGGTCCCAGGTAGCAGTGGTCACAGACTCGATGGCCTACTTGGCCCATCCATTATTTATAGAACTTGAGATTTTCTTTAGTCCCAATTAGTTTATGCAGCGAGGTTGAGAATTATCTTTGAAGCCTGGTCCAAAATATATAACAAATAATATATTTTTATATTATTTTTTAATAAAATTATTTTTTAATAAAATTATTTTTAAATTAAATAAACAGGCTTGAGAATCATAATTTTAATTTTGAGCGAGTTTGGGATTTAATTTTAGGCTCATGTAAATTTTTCGGCGCTCAATGTCCATCTCTAGTCCCAAGTGATGCGTTAAGCATTGCCGATGATTGATCACCAATTGCAGCTGATGCTAGAGTCTCACGGGTGTACAAAAGACCCAAAAAATCCGATAACTGTACCAATCCAACCCAATTAGATAATTATATTAGACGACCATTACTATAGTACACTTCAGTACACAAAATCCTAATGGTAAAATTAAGGCTACACAGTACACAACATCTCTGCTTCTCTTCAACAAACAATAGCCGCTACTATTGCTGCTGCTGGGACTGCTAACATTTTCTCTCTCTCTCTCTTTCCCTATTTCTCTCCTCTCAATGCTCTCGTTTTTCCATCTTTCATTGATGTATAGCCCTAATTGCTATTCTCTCTTTGGCACGTGTGCTCGTATATACAGCAAGAAGGGGGCATTTAGCTTTTACTACTGATGTCTATGTTCTAACCGCTATTACATATTTACATTCTCCTTGGTATGATACTCTCCATTTTAAAAAGAGAAAATGCTAGGGCGGACTGAAGGGGGGGGGGGGGGGGGCGGGCGAGCGTTGCGGCTTCTCTAAATTTTTTAATGTTTATCATAATCTCTATAGAATTTTAGATATTTTTAATGTAATATAGGTATTGGCCCCCCAAATTTGTAAAAAAAATTAGTTAGGTTCCTACAAAATTTAAAACTTTTTACCTTGGCTCTCCCTCGACACAAATTCTGAGTCTGCCACTGAGAAGATGGAATACCCAGTGAAGATGTGAGGAAAGGTGAAGGGTTGAGGTAAGAGAAGAAAGTGTGAAAATGGAAAAGGTAGTTCGGCCCTGAATGGTTCAGCAATGTGATTGTGTTGTATTGCTTACTCTTCTGGTTCTTCTCCATTGTGCCTTGAGCTGGTACGATTGTGAAATGCTTATAGTTTCTACTATCTCTCTACATGTTCTTTTCTTGTATATTATTTTGGGTTTCACAGATAAAAATGTTGTAGATATGCTACTGTTCCTATTTTGCAGAATGGATTTGTAGCTTTGTTCTCTTTGATTTTCTCGAAGTTTGTTCGAGCTCAGCATCAAAACAAATGAACCGACCCGAACCATTGGGTGATTGGTCCGCTTTTGGGTTTGGGTTTGAAAATGTGAAATTGATTAAGTTCGATTGGATTCTGAATTTGACACCAATCCGAAGTCACCCGACTCATGAACAACCTTTTTATATAAGTGCTAAAAAGTCATTGAGGAGTAGACAGGTCCACCTCGTCAAGAAATGCCAGGAGGTCGGCGCACCTTCTGAAAAAACATTTGGAGAGTTCTTTTTGTTTTGCAAAGAATATTTTTGCATGGAACTACATGTCCCAAACCCTCCCTTATAGCTTCTTCGTTGTTTTTGTTTCCTTGTGGTTTTTTCTTTTGAAAAGTTTACGCATGAATACTCTTTATATATATCGTGTGTATGTATGTAGATATACACATATGCATTTGTATATAACACACGTGTGTTATTTATGTATTTGTATCGGCATAGGTGATGCATTAATTTCATTCTTAATCATCAGGTTGAAGAGATAGCATAGATGGCTAATTTTGAGGATTCGTCTTCCAGGTGACGAGTCACACCTCCATTGATGCAGTTTTCATTTCAGGTTTGGTTCTTGTTTTTTTATAGCAGATTAAACTTTGTTTTATTTGTGTGGATTTTATTTTATCTCTCTCTTTTTTTCTTGTCCTTTCCTTTTCTTTATGTTGTATTTGGATCAAGAATATAGTGATAAAAAATAATAAAAAAAAGGTGAGAAAAAAGAAAACAAAAACTTTATTTTATTTTGTTTTTTTTTTTCCTCATTTTTTTTGTTACTTTTTTCTTAATAAATTCAAGTTTCAAATACAACATTAATGTTGTGCCTCTATATGAACAATTTAGTTGGGTATACCAAAAGTTGATTTACTCAAAGGGAAAAATAATATGCATATATAGAGAGATTTTAACTATTTTTGTGCAAAAGATGTAAGCAATATTATACAATAGTTTTAAATATAAAATTATATTAGAATACATTTCAATCTAAAATTACTGACAACAAAATATCACTAAAATCTGATATATCTGCCATAATTTTCACACAAATCATTATTTTAATATTCTGTTATTTTTTTATTGTTACTATTATCTATACTATTATAAAAAGTCAATAGTTGGGCTTTGGTTAGAATCTGTCATGTTATTTTACATTTAAAATTATCCTAAAATTTTAAAAAATTACTATGTAACCCATGTTCACATCTTTTATACGGTTATACAACCAGAAAACTCAAAGAAGATAACCCAGAGAAATAAGTGGGTGTATCACGTTCCCACCACTTAAACGGTTGCAACAAGATAACCACTAACAAATAGATAAATAATTAGGTGTAGTATAGCACACGCACATAGAGAGATAGAAATTTCTTAGGTGCTATCAACTATTTGGGATCACCCCCATGGTCTTTGGCTTGGTAATTATTCAATTTGTGTGGGACGGAAAGACTATACAGACTCCGTAATTAGTTGAGATGCGCGCAAGCTGACCCAGATACCCATTTAGCAAAAAATAAAAAAAATAAAAAAGTATGGGACTGACATTTTGTCCAACTCAATAACACCTGTTAAACTTGTGTAGAGAAACAAATGCATATTTCATATATTTTGCTATACATTATAGATAGTAATATTTTACTTAAAAATAATAATTGTTTTTCAAGATAACATTAATTGAAGCTAAAACCATGTATTGTATAGTTAAAATGTCAAATTAGATATAAATTGCATTATTTTTATCCTATAAAAAAATTTAGTTCTAAAAAAATTTAAAAAGTAATAGGAAAAGTTTAAATGTATGTCTGACACGTATCAAGAAGTGTGTCGATGAATGTTTTGTCCGTATAGACAAGACACCTTCTCAGAAGTTTTTGTCCTTCTTAAAGAGGAACAAACCCAAGTAAATAAATATCATATATTGATGTAAAGTTTATAAGCATGTGTAACCATATATAACTTCTCAAAAGAGAATAAAAACCTAGAAGAAAATAAAAAACTAAAGCATAATTAATTAGTAGACAAATATAAAGGTGTAAGCATTGAACAAAATAAAATCTCCTCTCAATGGACCTAGTTTCAGTGCTAGTACAGAAAATGGCTTAAAAATTAATATGCATCTTCTAGTTTGAATGGTTTCAAGATGAAATCAGTAGACCCCTCTGCATAAACACAGTCCCTCTCTTCTTTGTTTGAGTTTTAAACTAAATGCGACATGTGGGTAAAGAGAGAGAGAACGAGTCTAATGCTTCATTTAGAACCTGAATTTTGATAGGAAAAGAAACATGAATTCTGATAAAATCATTTTCCTGCATTTGGTTGTCATGGAAAACTAGATTGAAAGGAAAACGTAAGGAAGAATGTGTTGAAAAATTTGTGGTTTATGTAAATGAGAATTGGATTGTGTTTGTATCCAAACACTCTTATTTCTTATTGTTATTCAAATTTAAATTTGAATTTAATTTGAATGGTTGTGACTATTCAAGACACCCTTTGGGTCATGTCTTTTCTGAACAGTCACATGTTCTTTTGAATAGACACCTTTTTGTCTATATATATTCCTTGTTTTTTGCTTTTTTAGGGGCTAGATTTTTCCGAGTTGTTTCTATTGAATTGAAAGAGGCAGTCATAAATTTCATTTGTCATATATATAGATTGAAGTGCTGCTTCTGTACAGGGTCGATCATTGTATCCTGGGAGACGAACGTACATTCATCTCTGAGTACCATTGTGGGAGCGTAATTGTCTTAAGGACATACTGTGAAACACTAGCCTTGATCTTTTCTTTTTCTTCTTTTGATTCTGAATTTGGAAATTTCTGAAACTTCGATCTTGATCTAATCTAATTGCATAATAATACTTGTGGTATTATCTTCTTGGTGTATTCTTGGTTTTACACGAGGCATTTTTGAAATTTTTATCTTAGAACTTCTTGTAGTTAATAACACATTTATACGCAGTTTGGGTAACAATCATGTTTCTGTAATTGTATAATCTTCATTCTGTTTGTGTGCCAGTGCCTGAAGTGTATAAATTTTTTGCCAAATTTGGATCTATAAGATCAGAGTTATGTGTTTAACGTTTGGCCAAAAATTTGATTGTGGCGTTGTCGTAGATGATATATAGTTATGATCATATTTGTCCAGTTGCGAGTACAATGCGATATTTTTCACAATATTTTATTTGGTCTTAATGTTGTCAGTAATGGACTTCTTATACATTTTGTTAAACACTAAAATGACTAATGAATTTTCGGCATGCACAACAACACATGTTTATTGATCACAATCATTTTAGTCTTACAATACATAAATCTAGAATGCTTAATACGTATTAAATATTTTAAAATGCATGATATGTATTGTTTTGCACAAAAGTTTAGTGTGCGTGTTAATGGTATCTGGGCCAAACGAATACTAAATGTTATAAAATTTTAGTATGTTATTGAGTACACATGCATGAACGTGTCCCCAAAGTTTCATGATCAAATGACTTACCATTTGAGAGAAATTTTCATTTTTGGTTAAACTTTAAAAATTTTGTCGATTTTATTCTTTTTATCCATTAAGTTTCATTACGTGAAACTTATATTAGTGTATTCAGTTTGTGATTTCCTTTCCAACGGTATATCATTTACGTGATTTGGATGAATGGATCAAAAATTATGAAGGATCAATGTTAGCCCTGAATTGGTTTAAGTTTCTTGTTTGCAGTGTTGGCCCAAAAGGCAATCCAAGAGGGGGGGTGAATTGGGTTTTTCGAAGATTAATAAACAATTAAGATTAATTAAAATTAATCTAAACAATGTAACAATGATCAATCTATATGCAATGCAATGTAATCAGAAGAAGAAAGAAAACAAAGTAATAGAAAGAACACAAAGAGCTACCGAGGTTCAACCACAATTCGTGATCTACGTCCTCACCCCAAGATCCCCTTGAAATCTTCCTCTACTATGTAATCTCCAATTACAAATGGGTGTTGATTGACCAAGTGCTCAGCTCACTATACACAAAAACTTCTACCCAAGTTTTTCAACCAGTAAGTGGTTTTGTTCAAGCTCCACTCAAACTTATAAGAGTTTTTTTTTTTCTCAAGAGAACTCTCAAACTCTCCATTACATGTGTATAAAACATACAAGTAACTTACAAACTCTCTAACAAGAGTAGATTATACAATCAAAGCTCACAAAGTGAATATAAGAAGAATGTTCGGGAATTTCAATTGATCATTTAGTGGATTTTTGTTTCTTGTCTCTCTTCTTGTTATAAATGCAGTTAGAAGCTTGTATATAAACCCCTGTATTGAATTCATCCGTTGGAGGTTATTGGGATTCATTTAATACATGTCCAGTCCGTTATAACGTTAGAAAAACTAGCCGTTATATTTTAGGGGTCGACTCCAAGCTGAAAGAGTCGACTCTTTTGGTTCTACATTTACCAAATGTTGTTCACTATCTCCATGGGTCTACTCTTCAAATTAATGAGTCGGCTCATTGATCATTCTGTCTTCACGTCATTTTGTTTTTGCCTTCACGAGGCGACTCTTCAATTTCATAAGTCAGCTCTTTGCACATAAATCTTGCTTTAGTCATCATGAGTCGATTCTTTATATTCAAGAGTCGGCTCTTTACTCATTTGGTCTTCAGGTTTTCTGCTTCTGTCTTCATGAGTTGGCTCATTGCACATTTTGTCTTCCAGTCATTTGCTTCTGTCTCCATGAGGCGACTCTTCATTTCCATGAATCGGCTTATTGCCCAGAAATCTGCTTTCTGACTTACAATAATCTAGTTCATCTCAGCAATAGTATAAGATCTTCAAGGGGTCTTCTCTTTGGAGTATGATGATCAATCAAAATTCTTTAACTCATCATAAATAACTTTTATTCAATTTGGATTAAATCATTCATTTGGTATTCATTTCTTCTTGATTTCCAAATTGTTAGAGCTTCATTAAATCGACTTTGATTTCTTATTCTTTGTTTACAAAACTTCCTCTTTTATTGTAGGACAATCTCTTTTAATGCTAAGTTTTCTCTATTATGTAGATTTTCACAATACTTCATTGCCGATTTCTTCTCTTTACTAGCAATTCTTTTTTCTTCTTTAAAATCACTTCAATGAGACTTTTGTAAGCTTGATGAAATCTTTTCATACATATTGTCTTCATTGATTCTATATATCTCAGAAGAATTCTTTACCTGGATTCTATGTAGAGATTAGGCAATCAATATGAATCTCCTTCTCAAGGAACTTCCAATCATTTAATCTAGAATTGATCTTTGCATACTTGATGAAGTCTCCTTTTCAAGCATTTTCAATTTCTTCAACAATCAATTGATCTTCACACACTCTGATAAAGTGTTCAATCTTTCTTGAGTGCAAGTCAATCTTCATTGAGTCTATGCATACTTGATGAAAGTTTTATTTGAACACCTTCAATTTCTTCGAATGCAAATTATGTGTTTGAAGTAGAAATAGGCGTTAATACTTTGTTTGGTTTATTGCATAGCTCTTGGAGTTCATTGCTTGATCTTGCACTTGTTGTGCATTCATTTTGACAAGTATTAGACTTAAAATTGAACTTTAAGTCTAAATTATAAATTTTATTAATCTGCACACTAAGTAAATGCATTAGTAAAATAATACAAGATTTAATTATCATCAAAATCGATATGCGGATCAACCTTGAGTCAATAATCTTTCTCTTTTTTATGATAACAAAACATTTACAAAATAAGTTGATATATGATTAAATGAAATGAACAGAAATAAATAGCATACCAGTAACGAACTCCCCCTTTATTTTGTAATTAAGCAAATGATGCTCAAAGAACAGAAGACTTTTTAAAAACAACTTCTAGGGAGTTTTTGTCAGTAAATTCAAAAACAAATTGAGGAAAATAATTTATGTTACTCCCCTTGTGAACATGCTCTATATATATCAATTATTACTCATTTCATTTCATTTCCATTTCTTGTCCAATTCTTGTTCTCCAATAAAGTTTATACATACTCAATCTTGAACAAATTCTTCTCCCCTATATTTATCAAATTCTTCTTGTCAATTTTTATCTAATTTTAAGTTATGTGCAATTCATTTTTTCAACAAACACACATAGTTCAATTCTTCTCCCCAGTTCAAGTTATTGGTTTAAATTAAATTCAATCTGCCTTGTCCAATTTTGCTCTAATTCTTCTTTTCCTTTTTGTCAATTCATCAAAAAGAAAAATATATTGAAAAGTAAAGACAATAATAGCAAAAAATATTAAAACAAGATAATAAGCAATTGTCATGAAAGCAATCAAACAACCACGAATTCAAAGAAGATCAATTAGGCACAAGAACAAAAGCATATTTCATTCATTGAACCAAAATGATTACAAAAAGTTGTTAGAGTTAATGGTCACAAAAAGGTTATGCAATAGAATAAAAAAAAATGTTATAACAAGGCCATGAGTATGTAGGAAGATAGGGTAAGAGAGGAAAATGAGGCGAAGAGAAGTACAGGAGATAAGGTTATGCAGAATGAGAAAAAAGGGAGTCTAGTGAGCATTAGATTCAGTTGCCAAAGAGTCCTCTTCTCTAGCTTCTTCCCCTTCCTGTGCTTCCTCCTCTTCTTCATTAACTTCTTCTCCCTCTTTTTCTTCTTCTTCTGTAATTTTTCCTTTGTCATTTCTCAACATTTGTACTTCCTTTTTTAGTTCTCTCATCTTTCTTTCAATAATCATCATTCTCGTAGTTGCAATATTTGTCTTGTGATTTAATTTGTCTAGAGATTCCATAACTTGAGTCATAAAGGTATTCAAATCCCCTTCACTCTCTTGTAATTCATAATTTAAAATTCTTTTTGTACTTCTATGCTTGAAGGTGCTCCTAGATGGAGCATTTCCTTTTGAAGTACTTTCTCCTCCAGTTTTTTTTAGAGTCCATATGTTATTCTTTAGAATATATCTCATTCTTTTGAGTGTTCTTTCATTGTATTCGTCACTAATGGCCTTAGGGATTCTTTTCTTATCATTATTCAGATCAATACCAAAATGTGTGAAAACTTTTGTCAAGAAAATTTCATATGGCAAAGTGATTGTAGAGATGGTAGCCTTGTATATATGATCCAAAATAAACAGAGGCAAGTCAATCCTTGAATCAGTTATGTATGCCCACAAGAAAAATAACTCATTTTCCGAAACATAATCATACTTCCTAGTTTTGGGAGTAAATATGGTGCAAGTAAAGTGATGAACAAGTCTCAATTCAAGAAGCAAATTAGTAGCAAGAGGTTATACATTTTCATCCACATCCTTCCATAGAGAGTTTTCAGTTGATCTTTCCTTGAGACCTTATCTCTATAAACTTCTCCACCAATCCTGATTCCAAGAATGTGTCTAATTAATTCTCTATCTAAAGTGATGGTAATACCTTTAACATAACTATTGATGGTCACTGCTCCAAGTTCCCTTTTAGCATTAGAATAGAAGTAAGCAACCAGATCAGGGTATACATCATTCTTGAGTGTTGTCATATATTTTCACCCTAGGTTCCCAAATTTTGCTCCGAATTCGAATTTATGATAATCAAATAATTTATAATCGATCCATCTTCCATTGAATACTTTTCTAAGAGAAAAACTTGAATTGTACATTTCTTGAGCTTTGCCCTTACTAAAATATAGTTCATTACATTCCAAAACTGGTGAGGATGTAGTTTCTCTAGTTTTACTCTTCTTTTGCTTCCTTTTGTTCTTGCTAGACTCCCCCTTTGATTTTCTCTTTGGTTCTTTCGAAATGGGAGAGGTTGCTACGACTAGGGTTTTAGACATCTTTTTCGGTTTAGAGGTTTTGGGAGCCATTGTGGAATTAGAGACATTGAGAGAGGATGGAATAGAATCGATTAAGGTTTATAATGAGATTGAAGTGAAAATTTGTGAAGGTTCGGTGGTGACAGTTGAGCTTTGATACAAATAGGGGAACGGATCTCCACTTTTGCTTTTAGCATTAATAAATATTTTCTGCTTATTTAGAAAGAATGAAAAGCAATATTCTCATGTTTCTGCCTCCAAAGAAATACTGCTTGAGCATTTTTTTTTGTTGCCAGATCATTGTGTTTCTCTCTCCCCTTCCCCCAAAAGTAAGAGAATTCCTATTAAAATGCTAGTGATTAGGCATTGTAGTTGCTAAGGGTGTTGCCATGGATCCTAGCCTCTAAACCACAAGTCCTTATTGGTTGGTCCCGTATAGAACATCATGGCTAGTTGGAGAGATATCATGACTTGTACTTGGTGGATTCTTAGGTTCTACTCAAGACCCAAGGATTGAAGTTGCTAGAAGATGTGTCCTAAAGATCCATGAGGTCGAGGTGTACCCGAAGGTGATTGAAGATCCTTGAATCTTATAGTATCCTTTGAAACGACACTTGGATAAGGGTACGTATGAGATATACATCCGATATGACTAGTTGGACATACATCTAAAGAATGTATAAGCATAGTTATCAGAACAAGACCGAGTACTGAACTAGTTAAAGTACGATTTTCGGTTCATTAGTTCAACCGATGGTTCAACCGGTTCAACTAGTACAACCGGTATTATAATATTATATATATTTTAGTTATTATTGAATATGGTAAAATTAATCACCAACCAATGATTTAGTGGTAAAATAGTCAAATTTTTCATACTAGTCACAAGTTTAAATATTCATCTTAACATATACTTAAAATTTTAAAACTATTTGAAAAGTTAAAGTTGGTTGCTGGTTTTTTTAGTTGAACTGGCCTATTGAACAAGCCGATTTTCTAGTTCATCCAGTTCAAACCAGTTCACATGCATTTTTGGTAAATTAATTGAACCGTATCAATTAAGGGTCTAGTTCTCGATTAAACCGTCAGGTCCGGTCCGATCCGGTCCGATTCTAACAACCGTGTATAAGTACTTGATTTAATGTAAAACAAAGCATTCATGTATAAAATGCTATATTTTAATTTATAAATATCATCCTATCTTAAAAAAAATAAACGAAGTATTTAAACAACACCCATACCCGAATCCAAATAATTTAGCCTTCAGTGTTTACTTTCTTAAACTGGATATTCTGTGCTTTTGGTCCAATGTGAATCATGCAGTGCCACTTACAATTTGACATGTTATAATTTTTCGAAGAATACACTAGTCATCATAATGAAAATTCATGAACAATTGGTGTTCTCAATTGTTAATTAAGCATAATCTCCAGAAAATTAATTGCATCAAGAATTCAATAGCTTCTATCAGTTGCGTTCTGTAGCATACTTGGGAGAAACCCTTTGCTCACTTAATTTTTGCTAGCCGTGTCCAAGCAATTGAACATGGGATATGAGATGGGTCACTACTAAAATTTGGTGTTTTTGTGACAGCAGTATTTGCGACGGCTGATTTCCCGTCACAAATACTATTATTTGTGACGGTAACATGGCCGTCACAAAAACCGTCACAAAAACTCACTTTTGTGACGGCATTTTTACGACGGCTTAGCTCCCGTCGCAAATACGAGCTTTTGCGACGGCTTTTTTGTGACCGCGAACAACAAACACAAATGTTAAACGAAACGACGTCGTTTTGTTGGGGGCTCAAAATTTGCCCTCCCCCCTCTTTTCTTTCTCCCCTTCCGCTCCCTCTCTTTCTCGATCAAAAGCCCTAGGCGCTGCTTTTCTCTCTCTATCTCACGCGGTCCTATCTCTCTATCTCAATCGAACCAAGCCACCACCACCGCCACCTTGATCTCCACCGGTGGCGCCGGCGTCTCCTTCATTCTCCACCTTCAGCCCCCACGCCATCGCCACCGCCGTCGTTCTCTAGCAGTGCCATCGACGCCGCCGTCGTTCTCCCCCAGCACCGTTGCTGCCATCACCGCCGTCTACGTACCAAGTCTCAGAGAGAAACAGAGAGCGAAGATAAAGGAGGTGAGTTGCTCTGTTATAAGTCTAAAGTTTCATTTGGCAGGACTTAAGTTTCCCTTTCCCTCTGTTGTCTTCCTCTCCTTAAAAACCCTAGGCCAGGTTCTCTCTCTCGCCTTCTACTCTGTCTTTGTCTCTCTCACGCAAACCCAGCAAATGATTTTTTTGAACAATAGAAAATCTCATGCTCTTTCATATTGTGTTTTGATTAAAGCACAATATGGTTTGAAGTGGGCCTTATTCTAATGTAAGCCATATAGGTAGATATTAAATGCTTACTTATGAATTGTGATGCCATTATAGTTGATTTTTTTGTCAATAGGGTGCTTTCAGGTTGTGGGCTGCCTTGTTGGACATGATAACAAGATCCTACTTTACAAGAGGAAGATTCTACCATCGTATGGTCTTTGGTATGAATTTACATGTTTGCACGACTAATCCAGAAAGAAACAATCTCTTATCTTTCTTAACTCATTTCGTCAATTGCTAAAGGAATGCAAAAAAGAAAAAACTACGTATTAAGGCAAAAACTGCACTTTTCTGTTTCTAAGCTAAGTATCAATTTCTTCATTATTCACTATAGGTATTTTGGATAATTTATCTTGGATCTTTTATGCACAGGACTCTTCCAGCTGGTTACTTGGAGATTGGGGAGTCTGCTACAGAAGGGGCAATTCGAGAAACATGGGAAGAAGTTAGTGCAAAAGTGGAAGTGCTATCACCTTTTGCTCAACTTGACATCCCTCTTATAGGGCCAAGTGAGGAGAAATATCTGTTTATTGACCTTAATTTGACGTCCAGTGCACTAGCTAAAGATATTTGTGTATAACTTTTTCTCTTGTTTGGAGCAGACTTACGTATTAGAAATTTCTATTTGCAACCTCTAGGTGAAATTCCTCAGGAAAATAGACAATTAAGTTCTATCTTAATTTGTAGTCTTGTTGATAGAACATAGATGAAAATGTAAGTGGAATATTATTGATGCAGAACAAAGAAGACCAAGATACTAGGGCTTTTTAGAATTATTGTTTTATTAGGACTTTATATCTAAATAAATATTGTAACTCATAAATCAAATTGTGGGCAGAAAAGATGGAATGAGAACATAGTTGACCTTATTCTGAGCTTAGAGCAAGGAATCACATGTATGTTTTACACTTTGCACTGTTGGGTTGCCAAACTAGGGAAAATTCACAAGGAATCACATGCAAGCGTTGCAGTTTGCACTGATGGGTTGCCAAACTATGGAAAATTCAAATAAGAAAATCTGCAATATTTTGTGGGAAATGTTATGCCTGTTAAAAAAATCTATGGATGTCATTAGAAAATGATGTGATATAATGTTGTACGAAAATATGGATGATCTTATTAATTACACAGACAAATACCAGAAATATTGATATGCATCAGTAAATATAAAGCGATGAATTTTTATGTCTTATATGAATGTAGGTGACTTAGTTGTTTGGGGAACAATCTACGATTTCAAATAAAATTTTTAATTTCTTACAATTTAGGCATGGATCTATCAGTTTAGATGGGTGATTATGGCATCTAATTATTTCTAAGGTTTGTACAACTTGCAGGAACTTGAAAGATCTCTCTCTTGGAGGAACACTAGCACCTGATCTTGGAAACCTGGTCTACATAAAGTCTATGTGAGGATATATTAGTCGGTTACCTAGTTGCCAATGATGTTTTTGTAGTGACTGTTCATCTTAGGACCCTGTGGTGTCCTTATATCCTGTTTTGTGTCTTATAGGCTTTGTTTTTCTTATGCACTTCTTTGCAGTATCTTACGCAACAACTCCTTCAACGGTATAATTCCTGAAGTGATTGGAGAGCTAAAGGAGTCGGAGGTGTTGGACCTGGGATACAATAACTTCAAGGGACCACTCCTGCCTTTCTCTTTCACAGCTGCTACTGCTTTCACCGCCCCTGCTGCTGCTGCTGCCTCCTCCTCCTTCTATTTCCGCGGTTTGAGACCAGGTAAGCCTCTCTCTCTCTCTCTCTCTCTCTCTCAAACTGTTGAGAATTATCACAAAAGTTAATATTTTCAAAATGGATGGAGATTGTAGAAGATTGGTTAGTCTTCTTTGGTGGCACAATTAAAGCAAAGCCTCTCGCCATCAGTCTATCACTTCTACTTCTACATTTTACTAGTTGTAGGAAGAAAATTCTCTTGATTTTAATTCTGGTTTTGTTTTCTCGCTTTAATGGAAAAAAGAGAAAACATATTCTAATTCAGGGCAACCTTCAAGCATTTTACTGTGCAGTGGTTGGTTGAAGAGTTTGAGAAAAAATCTAGGCCTGTCAAAGGCCGTGACGATATCAAAGGTAGTGTGCTTACATGGTCATAATTTCCTTTAATATGCATATTTATACTTCTTCTATTGATAAGGCTGTATATTGCCTTCCAGCCATTACTTCTATCTCTGCTGGAAATTATGAGATTATTAGGGCAATGATTGCTGATGCAATTGACAAGGTTGGACCTGATGGTGTTGTGTTTATTGAGTCATCCTCCTCCTTTGAGACCACTGTTGATGTGGAAGAAGGGACGGAGGTCTGTATTTTTTGCTGAGTGCAAGCTGCTTGTCTTAAACTTTGTTTTGCTGCTACATTTCTCTCTTTTTTTTTTTTGCCCCCTTTTTATCCTTCAGAGATTTTTATTTAATTCTCTAGTTCTGATGTTTGCCTGCTCAACCCATTTCTATGCACTTTCCCTTTGTTTGCAGATTGACAGGGGTTATCTCTCCCCACAATTTGTTACCAATCTTGAGAAATTGATTGTTGAATTTTAGAATGCGAGAGTATTGGTTACAGATCAGAAGATCTCAGCAATAAATGATATAATTCCCTTGCTAGAGAAGACCACTCAATTGCGAGCTCCTTTGCTTATAATTGCTGAAGTTATCACCCAGGAAGCTCTTGCTACTCTTGTTGTGAACAAGCTAAGAGGCATCCTTAATGTTGCTGCCATCAAAGCACCTGGTTTTGGTGAGAGGAGAAAGGCTCTCCTTCAAGATATTGCGATTATGACAGGTATTCATAAATTATGTGATGGTATTTATTGGTTTTGTTGTTCTTTTTTATCGTGTATTCTCCTCCTAAGTTGTATGAGATCCTTCACTGTAGTTTCCTCCTCTATTAATTTCTTTTAAGTAATGCATCTTAATGTCTCCTTGATCCCTCAGGAGCTGAGTACCAAGCTAGTGAACTGGGTTTGCTTGTTGAGAATACCTTAGTTGAGCAGCTTGGTTTGGCAAGAAAGGTGACCATCACAATGGACTTAACTACCCTTATTGCTGATGCTGCATCGAAGGATGAGATACAGGCTAGGATTGCACAGATTAGAAAGGAGTTGGCTGAGTAAGCTACGTATTGAGGATGCCAATGATGCAACATTTGCTCTGAAGGCAGTTTGTGACCTTAGTTTTTTCAAAAAAAGGCTTCTTTCAACGAGAAATTTGAATGTATTGATGTTGGTTTATTTTATGTTTTTGCATTTTAGATGTATGGATGATGCAGATTATTATTATATATTACATATTATTTTTGTATTTGGATGTATGCATTTATGGTCCGATGCCCGGAACTATGATTTGGTGCATTTATTGATTTATGCAATTATATTGTCAATGAGATTTATTTATTGACTTAAATGAATTATAAAATAAAGTTTACTAAGTATACAGGAATTACAAAAAATTTAATTTAAAAAAAATATATATTTAAAAAATAGACAGTGTATTTGCGACGGCTAGAATAGTATTTGCGACGGCAAACAACGGTCACAAAAGAATTACAAAAACCACGAGTTTTTAAAAACATGCTTTTGCGACGGCTTCTTCCATCGCAAATAATTATCTAACCGTCGCAAAAACTAGTATTTGCGACAGCATTTAGGACGGCCCTTCCCGTCACAAAAAAATTTGTTTTGGCGTCGGGCTTTTGCGACGGCTAGTTTACTGTCACAAAAAACCTAACCGTCGCAAAAGGCCGTCGCAAAAACTTTTTGCGACCCCATCTTTTGCGACCACCAATCTCCCGTCGCACGACCGTCGCAAAAGGTTTTTTGCGACGGCTAATGAACCTTTTGCGACGGTAACTTACCGTCACAAAAAGTCTGATTTTTAGTAGTGGGTATTCATGTTTCTCACCATTTGACTTTCTTGCTTTATTTTGTGGAGAATACTATTCTTCCAAAAAAAAGTCACATGACGGGTGCCTAGGCTATTGTGGTAACTTCAGCACAAGAAAATCCTTAAACATGAACAAAAACAATTTTGGTGTACACAAATGGAAACCAAGGTCTGATCATCTGGAAGCAATTCAAGTGAGATTCACAAGCATTTGTAATAAGTTACTACCTAAGATTAACAAATAACTGGCATCATATGACTGACAGAGCCCCCCATAGCCTGAGCTGCCACTCAATGGGCGCATCCGTTTGCAGAACAAGGACACCATACCAAAAAGACCAGTCCCTCAAATTAGCTTCCACTTTGATATATTCCAAAATTGAATTGATCTCCCGCCTACCCATTATATTAGATCCATCAGACTCAACCTCCCAGAACAGAGAACATTGAAGAATCAGAATCGTGATCGATATCAAGATGGTGTCACCAAATTGTCTGACAACATTCATGAACGAGGTTTTTTGTTTTTTTTTTTAATCATCACAGAGCTAATTAAAATGAATTTAAAGTGCAATCCGCTCATCTACATTTTGCTTTTCTTTTTGGCTATGGCTGGATACCTAATGATACTTCGGATTTCTTTAGTTTCATCCACATACGGAAAATTTTGAATTTTGTTCTTTTTCTCATAGGCAACTTCGATATAAATCTCGCTGCAGAATCTTGAGTATGGTAGAGAGAAACCGTTTACCTCGCTAGCCTAAGGGTTCCCGAGGTTTCTGTGATGGACCTCAGCCGATCATGTACCGAGAACCCAGGCCCCTCTCTCTTCACCTTGCAGCTCTGGAAGAGGGGCTTGTAATTCAACATAGAGATATTCAGAGGTTTCTTGTTGAGAATAGACATGTGATTGATGAAAACTTGATTCTTCCAAGGGAATTGGCAGCCGCAAAGGATGAGATTCATAGATTGGGTCATGTCATTCCCAGCCTTCGTGTTGAGCGAGAGGCATAGGCCAGGGAGTTGATTGAGAGAGGATTGAAGCTAGAAGCAGAGCTCTGTACTGCTAAGCCTCTTGAGGACGGAGGCTATGCAGTTAAGAGCTGAAGCACAGAAACTAAATGCTTTAAGGCATGATCTGTCTTCCCAAGTTCAAAGTTTCACAAAGGACATTGGCTCTTCGTCTCACACCCCTTCATCCATATAAAGGATGTCCTCCTTCCCTTTAACGGAGCGAACACAAGACATAGAGTCCACCAGCCCATCAAGCTCTCTCTAGTTCACTACTATCTCTATCTGTCTTTTGGGTTGCCATCAATCCTTGACGCTTAGGGCAATTACCCAGATTAGAGTAAACCCTCTAGATGTACTTGATCACTCGATGATTAAAAATATATTTCAGGTTATCATTGGCCAGAAGCATAGGGTACATCGAATGAATATTTGTACAACATTAAGCAAAATACTTAACTATTTATTACTTTCATCGAATGATGTCTTTGTAATCACGTGAGCTGCATATATAATGCTAATTGGGTCCTCCATTCACTTGAGACCATTGAAATTTTATTTTTGAGTGGTCAATATTGACTTTGTCAATCAATGAATTAGGTGTGTGGCACATAACTTTGGACTATATGGATTGTGGGGGCACAACTGTAGAATTGAAGTGTATTCTTATCAGTTATCATTGTCTCTTCCTCTTCCTCCTCCTCCCCTCTCTCTCTTTTTCTTATATGTTTATTTTATTTTTTATTTTTTGAAGCGAAGGGAGGAGGGTGGGTTGGTTAATGTCCTTTAGTTCTTTTTACAATGGAGAAAATGCTAACTGTCAAAAAGTTGAGGACTAAGAAGCACTGCCATGTGGAGGAAAAAATCATAGCTATAACAAAGATCATCTAGATGAAAAAATTATAGCATCAACGTGCATAATTTCACTTCTGCAATCTCAATCAGATAGGAACCAAAAAGACGGAACAGTATACAAAACAAACAACTAATTTTGAACAATAAAGGTTCCAAAACTTTATCTAAAGAAAGCACACCTCAGGAGCCATCCATCAATATGTCCCAGTTGCTGCTGTCACAACTCTAGTTTGAGCTTTCACTCCGGCAACTCCAAAATCAGCCACCTTAACAACCTGTAATGCAGCATTGTATGAAAATTTTCTCAACATTGCTTGAACTTACTTTGTCAAACTCAATTTGAATGCCTCAATGTCAGAGCAATAGAACTTATGAAGATTTTATGGAGATAGGCAAGGCGGAAATATCATAACTAGAAATCTCGTGGCATTAAATATTCAGGAAGTTAAATTATTCTGCATCTACTGGTACCCACTATACAATTCAGAATAGTTAGCTATACCACAAACAGATGTCAACCTACGTTGACATCCAAAACTCATAAAATACGTCACACTACATATCAATATTAACATCTGGACATGTACATATCCTGAAGGAAAAATACTCCTTGTCTCTCTCACAAACAACTGTACATATACATCTCATCTTTATTTATCTATTTATTTTTGTTTGGAATGTGTCAATTAAGTTCTAATTGATGAGATGAGAACTCAGGGAACACAATTACACGAACACATGGATGAACACTTTAAGCAACTCCTACCATTTATGCAATGAAGCAGTGGTCTGTTATTAGGAACAAGGCAGTGGTACGTCATTAGGAACTAAAGGAAAATTTAAACTAGATGATTTTGCAGAGAGCCCAACAGGTGCCCAAGGCTACACATGGACTTATGGTGCATATATCCATCACTGTCAACTACACGATGCGGAGGAGGTCTCTTCACATAATAGATGCAGAGAACATGAATGATTATCATCCCAATGAAGAAATTCAGGCCTTTTATCCCTATGTTTAGAAATCCTTGATTTGAGAGGTTTAATCTGCACATTTTTGGAAACAACACTCTACTTGAGCATGATTTGCTAGACTAAAATCAGGTGTAGATACCAAGATAATCACAATACATTTATTCAGCAAAAAGCTTTGCATAATGGTAGTTTGTATGGACATCATAAAAGTGTATTGTGCAAAAAGATCAACCTTTTGCGCAGCCAATCAAGAATCAGAAGCTTGAGCTTCACCCTATCCATCTGACAGTTGGACAGCACTATCTCTAAAGTCCAAACTATAGGTGTGGTTTATCAATTAATATGTGGTGACTTAGTTTTAATCTTAGGGTTGTGCTCTTAATTCATATTAGAGATGATAAGCATCAATACTACAAGAATAAAAATACATAGATATTATCTGGCCATGAATTGACAGCAAGCTTAGTAACCAGGAAAGGAAAGTAATGCCTAAGTGAGAGAAGCTATTCACATGTTTGAGGGGTAAAAGAAATTGAAACATTTCGCACATTGTAATATAGATGAGTATTTTGGGACACAGAATGAGTGCCCTGAGGAAGAAAAATACAGCATACCAAACGAGCATACCAAACGAGCTTCACAGCATTGACAATACATCAGAAGATTGGCAGCTTTCAAGTCTCTGTGAATTATATTATTCTGGTGTAGGTAGTTCATACCCTTTGATATATCAATTGCTACTCTTAGTAAAGATGATAGTTTAAAAGTAGCCTTTTGTTTGTGGAGATGGTCATACACACTTCCACTAGATATATATTCTGCACTCAAAAAATTTTGACGAACAAGAAACTAATAGTTAATTAACAATAAGAAAAGATTCCAAAAGAGGAAAAGGTAAAACGTTGAAAATCTAAAGCTCCAAAGGAACAAAAAGGAGCTTTCAACTTGCATTACCAGATAAATTTATACACTCATATAAGGATATATACCTTTAACAATGCACAAGCTTGGAGGTTTGGTACATGCACCGATGAACTGTACAACATTCCTGAGTCAAACTTTCTTGCGAGTGCCAAAGAGGAGTAACTTAGACTAACTTAAATAGAGTCAGTGAATCGCATAACATCATCAACATTAAGGTTAAAAGCATGATAACTGGATCAATGGGTTGTAACTGAAAATATTGGAATCAATAACATCATAAGGTTGTCTAAGTGCACAGACCGAAGGGGCAGGGAGAATGCACAACAGTTTGAGACGGAAATTTACAAAGCCAGTTCACTGCCAACTTTTGGCACATATGATACCCAAAAGGAATACTTTTGGCACATCTGGCAAGAAAAACAAGAAGTCGGACCAAAAATATACAGAACACTGCTTCAGCACGACATTATAATTTTTATCTGATACCGTGATTGATAAACGACTATCATAAGCTTCGTAGAAAATATAATGGGTAAAGAATACAAGCCTAAGAAAGCCAAACAGTGAAGCTAGCAGCTTCAGGAAAATTATTTTTGGCAAACCTTTTTTTTTTTTTTTAAAGTCAGCTTTTATTAAAGAAGCACCCACGAAAGGAGCAAATTATGAACACTGGATAAATACAATACTAGGCCCCTACACATTCAAAAAATAAGAATTTGGCAAACCTCATAATAAATACTTCTTGGGTGAACTCCTTCTGCAAGTCCGATTTATGCGCTCAGGCTTGAGGACTTTGATAGCAACTTCCTGACTACAGTTCGTACCTTTGTATCTGCATCCGTCAAAATATTCAACTAACTGAAGACCCCAAACACAATCAGAACAACTGTCTAAGATATGATGAACATACAGATCACCATACGACTCCAATGCAACTTTATTTCCAAATTTCAGAAGTTGAGGATCAATTTCCCAGACATCAGTCCATCATTAGGTATTTTCAAATGATCAGGTTCACATTTGATCCCTATCTGCTCCAGCTCAGCCATACGACGACGGACAGTGGTCTGGCCAAGACTGCTGCTGCATAGTAACTCAAAATGCCTGGTCAAGAGTCAATCTATTATTGACTATCAAAAACTGGCATAGAGAAGGAAAACAAATTCAACACAAACGTAATTGAAGCACAACATGCATCGAGTAAAGTTAAGAAAATTCTACAATGTCCACAGCAGCTTTGCACATTTAAGTCATAAGGCATAAACCTTAAGCTTGATGGTTGCTTATGTTACACAACAACATCGCAGAAACACAATTTAAATTAAATTAAATGCTTCACACATGGGATGAACAAAGAATTCAGAGCATCTGTTCAAGACTTCTTTGTATGTGACAAATGTGTTAATCTCAGGGTGTTAACTTTGAGTATACCACTAAATATCAAACAGTAAAATAGTGAGATGAAGCAAGTATATCCAGCCCCATGGTTCAATTAAAAAATACTATGACTGACATTAGAGTGTATTGGTCTAACTTCAGCAGTTCCGCTCACTCAATGGTTTGTCGATCAATAACAATGATATTGAAGAATTTAAGCGTTGGCAAGCCATTTTGTATCTGTGAAAAAGAATTGCTAGCGAAACTCCCCACCCATTGAATTATTTTGTTAGGGGAGAGAATATGAGACAGTTGACAAATGTATGAAGTTCATGGAAAAAAGATAAGGCAGGTATTGAGCACCTTAAAATTCAACTTGGGGTGTTATCTTCTTCTGAAACAATATTCTAAATGTAATGTAATTTAAACAATTTTTAGGGATTAAAACCATTTCAAAAAGCAAGGTAAGCTGCCGACAATAGAACAAGTAGCAGTGTCTTTGGGAAGAACTTTCTATTAGGATTCATGCAATTATTGATAACAGTCAAGCAATCAGGGAAATAGATTAAATAGTTTTACCCCTAAACTACGTTCTATAGTCCACCACCAACTTGCAGTTAATATTCCCCACATCCCAGCCAATTACCATTAAAAAAAAAGAACAGAATTTATTCTCTCAATAATGGTACTAATGTATAACTGCTTTAACTAAGTCCAAGATATAAACAATGTTTCCAATGTAAAGATAGAGTCAACCTAAACAGATCATTCAAAGTACACCTCCAGAAAGGAATCACCATCACAAATAGTGGAACAATAAAAAATAACCCACCAGGCCTAAGGACCAATATAAGATATATTGACAACCAATACCAAATACTCTCTATTCATTTGACTTATGCTCTAAGGCCTAAAAAAAGTTTTGGGAATCTCACACACAAATTAAAGACTCAATGTTGTGAAAGAAATAGCAGGGAAGTACCTCAATCTTCCACAATTCCTTTTCTAATGCAGTTTGGAGCTGCTCAGTTCCCTAAAAATCAGAAGAAAGGGGAAAATATCAAGCTTGGGCATTATAGTTTCAAAATATGCATTTTTCAAAGTGCTTCAAATTTTTTGAAGTTTAAAAAATTATTCTAAACTAAACTACTAACAGTACATTTACAAGACCAATCAAATTACTTTTTCTTATATAAATCCAAATTCATTTAAATTGACTCTTTGACAATTAGATTACTAAAATTAAAAGAACAACAAAAGTTACAAAACTCCAAGTCTTGAACCAAAAGTGAATCAACAATTGGGCATCCTTACACCAGTGAAAATGCAAAAATCAAGATCTGAGTTCAAAGATCTTCATGATGCATTCTTAGAAAACAAAGTCGTAGAACTTGAAAATGTAGTACACAGCAGGAAGCATGATCTGTTTACCACAAGGATATAAACATTCTACTAAATAATTGAAACAAAAATTATGAAAGAAAATAACTCGCAAGGCCAACCATCAACAACAAAGGCATCCAATGAGTACCCATCTATTGTAGAAAAGCATGTGCTTCTTGAATGTTCAGCCCAACCTTAGATAGTAAGGCAGTCAACTGCAGATTTTCTACAAGTCAGTGAACATGTGGTGGCAGCAATGTCTCTTAATCAGGTAACTTTTTTTCAAGAATGTACTATATGTACTTCATGAGTAAGCTTGGGACATAAGCCACAATTCACTACCTTAAAAGTGTAGCACATTCACTGCTACTATCTTGGCAAACTTATGGAGACATATCCCAGTCTACCTTGGGCATTTCATAAGATATGTAGGCTGGGACTTTATGTAAGTCCAAAGGTTGAATACTCATTGCAGATTTTAAAGCCATGCCATTCTCTCCAACAATGATTAAATTATGAGCTTCACTCCAAGTTATATTCAACAAAGAGTAATAACATATCTAGCTTGGTTGCAAATGGAATGCATTTTCATTTCTTTGAATCAATAAATCTACTGCATGAAAGCAGATAATCATACTCTATTCAACTATCCTCTTTTATGAAATAATGATTAGTCAGAAAGGCAAGTTTAAAAATACATGTCCCCTTGAGTCTTGGTGCTAATGACGAGAACGTGGGAACTACCAAAAACAAAATTAGGGTGGGCTATTTTGCATGGAACATGAATATTTAGCTACAATAGTACGCTTTTAACAAGAATTGTAAATGCACAGTTCATAGCCCCATATTGAACCAAATGCATTTACAAAAATAAAGATCATACATCACTTTAATCAGCAAATTGGGACAACGTCGCTTAGACCAAGTCTTTCCCTGTTCGTAAAAGTAATCCAGCAACTTGAGGTCCATATGAAGAGTTATGATTGTATTAAAATAAGCAAACACACCAACTACGTGACTGAGGAACCAAGAAGTCACTTGTATATCGGTCAATCTGCACATCACTTAAACAATGAACTCGTGAAACCGCAAGTGAAATATACATCAATAAACCATGTTTACAAATAAAATTCTCCCTCTCACAATATAATCATCTCTCTCCCTTAATTACAACGCAAATAATATGACTTAACCCCTATTTTTTTTCTCTCCCTTTTTGTCACGAATTGACAAAGAAGATCCAATGGAATTCATTTAAATGACAACAGGGTAATTAAGATAGAAGGGAATGAATACGACATATGCAGGTGGGATCCTAAACATACCAAAACAAAATAAAATAAGTTGTGATTATACAAATTATCAAAGTCTCAATAGTATCAATGCACAAGATCATATAAATCAAATAGTGCTCATAGGTTACTAGAACTTGATACATTAACTAACGTGAACTTCTAGACTCTCTATCTCAAGGTGACGGGATTCCTAAAAATAACCCAAGTGACTGTATACGGTGAACTCGCAAATACAAGACTTGAGTATGAAACAATAGTAGTAATAAATATTAATAAGATTATTCAAATTCCAGACCAATTCACAATACTAGAAGTCAAACCAATCATGTTTGTAGGATGTTCAATGAAAACTTTCCTCAATCTGAAATGCCAACCACATTCATCATTTTTCCTTTTGAGTGAGAATTTTTTTTCTTGCAATCATGTGGTGGCTTTCACACTATTGAATATGATAACCCTTTCTACGATTTTACCCAGAGAGTGCATATTTTGATATACATCCATAGTGGCTTTCACACATACTCACAGGTAGCCCTTTCCATCATGCGATTTTTTTTTTCGTTTCTTTTTTTTCTTCACCACAAGTAAAAATTTTTTTGTTCTTGCCATCACGTGGTGGCTTTCACACTATTGAATATGGTAGCCCTTTCTACGATTTTACCCAGAGGGTGCATATTTTGATATACATCCATAGTGACTTTCACACATACTCATAGGTAGCCATTTCAATCATGCAATTTTTTTTTCTTTCCTTTTTTTTCTTCACCGCAAACATGAGGGAGTAATGAAGGAGATGGAAAACATGATTTTTGGTCAATCTAGTATGCGATTTTTTCTTAGAATATGAGAATAATTCAAACTAATAAAACACACATACATGTTTCAATCAAGTCTATCGCACCAAGTGTGCACGGTGAGCACTAGGATTATAGTCATGAAAAACATCACTCAAAACTAAGAGTAAAGAAATAAACCTTAGTTATGTACACTAGTTTTAGACTAACGCTATCTACATTATTCTCATCATATGAAATTAAGCATAAATGCCATGAACTCCTCAAATTTGCTTAAATCACAAAAAATATTTTTTGTATTTTCTTAATTTTTCAATAACAAAAAACAAAATATAAAAAAAATAATCATAGCAATAGAACAAATGAATAAGAATTAAATAACTTTCTATGTGCATAGATCTCGAAATAATGAAGGTAAGGATATCAGTATCATCAGTGAGAAATAATGATAAAAATAATGGTGCATTGAACAACTAAACAAAAGATAGGATTATCATACAAGCTAAAGTACAAACCACTCACATGAAAAATGGGAACTACATCCAGAGGGGAAAAAAAATCTTGTAAGTTAGTTAACTAAAAATAGACCTCTCGGCACCTTCATTCTTTGGAGAGCTTGAATGAGCAGAATCAGCTGTATTTCCATAGAGATGGGAGGAATCTGCATGAGAAAATGATAGCCAAAATGCATTCCAGCTTTAGACTAGTTGTACCAATAAAAATTCCTATAAAAAAACAACTTAAATAGTGAAAAATCATAGAAAGCAAAGTTTATTTCTCATTATTGACATAATGAGATGCTCTAGAACATTGAAATACAAAAATATAGAAAGATTGGCCAAGAATAGAAAATATATGAAGAATAGGAGGGAATAACTTAGAAATCATAACAGAGAATTCTCAATATCTAAGTCACTTATATTGAAACGGTGACCAAACAAAACTACACTAGAATCCAAGGCCAATTAATCCCTTATCCATGTCTGACATTTTAAGGGGTAATTTAAAAGGCCATACAGTTCACAAACAGAATTCCCTTGCTCCTAGATATCTCTGGGCACATGGATTGACTAATTGCTCTTAAGCTTTAGCTTCTACATATCTGTCTTGCGTCATTAGACAAATTGATTACACTGCTGCTTCAAGTTTTTGAACTTCCCCTTTTTGGAACAGTACTTAATTCGTTTTTGTAAACCTAATGTATCATTAACCCATTGCAACTCATTGGGATAATGTTTCACAAGCATCATATATGCCTAGCAACCCAGTGCATGTAAGCAAAACACTTTGCAACTACTAGAATGAGACAAGAGAGATCAAAGTATGCCATAGGTACGTACCTGCACCAATCGAATTTCAATTGAGGGTCTATTAGCAAGATAATGAGCCAGTTGCAGTAAACGCTTATGCGCGAGGACATCTTCTGCCCTCTCCACATTAACATCAAGTGCATATCTGAAATGCAGGAGATCAAAAGCCTTAAAAAAACAGTCACCTATTTTTTACAACTATCGTTAAATTGAACAAATAACTATAGTCCGATAAATTGAATATTTTTTACAGTTGCAGTAAACGCTTATGGTCCGATATTTATCCTTTCGGACAAGAAACGAAACACACGAGGTTCAGTTCACTTCCGTCTAACTTTCCGATCAATACTGAAAAGTACCAGAAGTTATTGGCCATACCGGACAATTTCGGACGGAATCAACCAATTTCGTAGAGCCCCGGCGTAAGGGCAGATCGACAGGAGCAGAGGTGTTTTGGCCAGGACTCAGCAGCTTCTTGGAGACGGCATAGGGCTGGCCTCTGAACGACGGGAGCAGAGATGTTTGTAGACATGTCGGCGTGAACTCTTGATAAGATGAGGCGATCGGCTTCATGATGATTTGCTCTCTCAGACTCAAAGCTTGTGACGAAAACCAGACGTGCCCATTTCGGGGGGTGGCGGCGTAGAGAAGTGAGGGAGGGGAAGAGATGCCGTAGGGCTAGGGCTTTTGGACAGAGACTTAAAAAGACTAAAATTACTGTTTTGTACAATGCAAGGATGGGTTAATAACCAATCTGCCATGGCATATGTTCACAGTTTAATTACGAATCTGCCAATTTACGTAGAGTGTATGCTTTGATTGGACTTGCTAAAAACGAGTTAATAATAATTGGACAAATAGTATTAAATTATTAATACTATTTTGTTCTAAACGTAATTTTTGGGTTATACCAAATGATTCTATAATTCAATGTCCTGTATCATACTACATATAATAATTGGAAATGGCACTTTGTATTTCAACTAGCTTTTTCGTTACTTTTGGACAAATTTTTCCCTGCTTTTTACCTCTGCTGTGACTATTTTAACCCTGACTTTTCGTAAAATCCCATTGTTTTGTTGGCATTTGGGTCTCACAGTTGTGCACAGTGTGCTTACAGCTTTGCCTCTGCTTTATCTTCTAATTCCAAAGTTGTGTTGGCGCGTTGTTATGGTGGGTTGTTGGAGTAGTTGATGTGTACAGTGTATTTTCAATTTTTTCCCTACTTCATTTTCTAATTCCAATGCTACGTTGGCATATTATTGTGGTGTGCTTGTCTTGTTCTTTATCCAACCATATGAAACCTATATATATAGGCTGTATGTATTTAAGTGTAGCAGATTTGTGAAATGTCTGGTATAAACTTATTGTGTTTCGTTCTCTTGTGTTTGGTAAGGGTAATATTGAAAATTTGTACCAAAAAATCTTTACCAACAGGGATTTGGTCTGTCGAACAGTCGAACGAGAAGTTGACTGGCTGCCGAGTGGTTAGGCAAAAAGGATTTGCCCAAATAAGCGTTCCTTCAAAATTCGTTCTTCAATGTTTTCTCTTCTCATCATCGTCAACATCGGTGACTCTGGATTTACGGACTAAGGTATGTCAAAATCAACATCTTTTGTTTCTTATTTGCATGTGGGTTTTGTTTTTATTTTTTAACTTAAGGTTTGGATTTTCTGTTGATTTGGTGTGAGTTTTGTTTTGATATGGTGTAGATAAACGTGAGTTTTTTTTTTTTCTTGCTTTGTTTTTCTTTTGTTAGTTGTTGAATGGTTTTTTTGCCTCTTCATCGTTGTAACTTGAGTTTTTTTCCTATACGGTTTTTTTTTCTCGTTTGCCTTTTCATCGTTGTTTAAATGCTATGGGTCAATCAATGAAAGAATAAAGAAATTTTGTCTTCTCAGTTTACTCTTTCCATTTCTCTTTCTCTCACTTTTATCAATTTAGATTTTACAAGATTTGAAAAAGCTAATGACCAAATCTTCAGGTTGACGACGCCAGGCAAGGCACTTACTGCTCGTTGTCAAATTACACAGCACCATCAACGTCAACAGCGAAGGTTTCCTCTCTCTCTCTCTCTCTCTCTCTCTCTCTCTATTATTGCTTTAGTCTGTTGATGATTTTTCAGTTTTTTTCAGTTTCATTTTGTTATTTTGCTTTTGATTTTGGAACGACAACAAAAAAGTAATCTTACAGATCTATTGCTGCCTCTCTTTTCTGGTTATATCTATGATGCATGCTTGCATATGAAATATTGGGATAATAATATGTTGCACGTACATCGATTGTCACATTAAATTGGGTTTTGTTTTAAGACATTGGAATTGATTGATGAAGTGTTGGGTCTTTTATTCAATTCTGTTAGTTAGAAACTTTCATGTGTTTATTCTCTGAAAATGAGAAAGAGTTTGAACTTTGAGGTTGACAAAGTGTTGGGTCTTTATTCCTTCCATCCAGACATTATCTTAGGATTTTTTTTTTTTTTTTTTGTGGTGCTTTCATTTTTCTTTTGATGCGTCTCATTGGGAGTTCAAATTAATGGATAAATATAATTATATTTTCCTCCCTTTTCTAATATAATAAATGAGATAATCATCTCTATGTTCATAACCTCCTAGGAGAAGTTTAATATTAATATTGTAGTATTTATTTAAATAGTTAACATATGCTTCCCTTTTTCTACAATATCTCTAATTTAGAGTTGTCCTCACTACAAATGAAAAGACAAAAACAGAATAGAAAAACAAAATAAAACAAAACCACCTATCTTGAAAAGGAAACAACAACTTACAATCACATGGGCATCCTAATTTATATAGATTTGGTAAAGGTTTTTTTTTTATATAAAAAAGATTTGCTAAAGGTTGTTAATACTGAACAGGCATCTACTTCCCTACTCACAATACAAATCTCATTTAACACTCACATACACACACACATATATATAAGAGTAATTATGCTTTACACTTTGGTGGGTTTGAGCAAAAATCATATGAGCCTTGTGGTTCAAAAATGAACACATAACTGTTTTGTGATTTGGACTTATATACAAAATGGTCCTACAAAATGGATAGGACCATGAAAGATTAGGTAAAATGAAAAAAAAAAAGTTCATGCAAAGGTCAACCCTTTATTTTAAGATAAAATGGCAAAATTATTTTTTTATGATCCATTTTGGGGAGATGAAATGAAGAAAATGCTCTTGTGACACAATTTCTATTAGTTTTGATATTTTTATCTGTTTTGCATTTAAAGTCAAACCACAAGCGGATTTTATGATTTTCATCCATGCCTACCCTACTTAATTGCAATGCTCATGACCATTGCAAAAGGAGAAGAAAGCTCACTAAGTAACTTCTCTTAATATGACTTTAGACTAACTGCATAGCCATTATGGAGAAGATTTCCCAAAATTTATATTAGTTTTATACGCCTAATAATATTTGGTTAGGAAAAAAACCCAATTAAATTGAGCTGACTATTGCATAGCATCAGTTACATTCATATTGCTAATAACTCCAAATGAAAAATAGGCCTAGCAATAAAACCAGGATGTGATAGGGACCATCACCCAAAGACCATTCACACAAGTCACATGATTGGCCCAACCCCTTCTGTTTATTTTGCTTTATTTATCATTCCTCTTTGTCTGTCTTGTGTAGAAAATAGACTTAACTATTTAATATTTCTTTAATGTACTACTTCCGACTTCTCTACTTGATTTCTACCTTCTCATTTCAATCGATTAACATATTCATATTCTTTATTAGTCTGTTTCCACCAATGAGGGACATTTTAGTGCATGAGAACTAAGTAGGATTGGATTACATGTTTGTCATGATATTGATGGCTCTTTATTATGAAAATGCTATTCTCATATCATTTTGGTCAGATTTTCTGTATAAATATTCTAAAAGCTCATTGGGCTTGCTTTTTTTAGATTTTTCCCTTCTATCTTTATTCCTATTACGAAGCATTTTATAATTGTAAATGCAGATTATGCTAATTTGGAAATAAATAAAGGAGATATTTCTGTTTGATGATCTAAAAAAGAATTGAAATTTTTTTAATTACTTTTGTTAAACCTTGGTTACTATTTGGTGGTTTGTATGTTAGGTGTCTTCTTGTTATGAGCTATTGATGTTTCAATTACATTGTAGGTATTTTATTAGGTTAAAGAAAAAAGAAGTTATAAAAAAAAAAGCTTCTATTAGTTAAATTTCAGGGAAAAAATATTTGTTTCTATTTTGTTTATTTCTTATTAAGTTCAACAAAAACAAGTTTACCATGAAATGTTATGTAATGGTTTATAAAAGAAGAAATGATTGAACAAGAACTCCTTTTAGTTAACTTATGGGGAAAAAAAAGGGATTCACTTTATTCCCACTTTGTCGCGCCTCGGTTTTTGGGTGTCCAAGGTTCTTTCGGCTTGAAGACAAAAAACACGGAACTCTGTCACTAGAACTCATCCTCCTAGAAGGACAAGTGCGATTAGGTTTAAAAATTGGTTTGACTAAGGGCTTTTCAAAAAAATAGGAGTCGCCACCTAACTTGATTAAGGTGAGTTAGGGCACCTAAAACTAAGTGTTAATTTGAAGATTAAACTTAGGGTTTTTGGAAAAAGGTTTTGAGAACTCCCTCAAGAGAGGGTTTGTAAGGAAATGGGTTGTTTGGCAAACTTTGGAAAGATTTAAGCCCTTTTGGAAAATAACTCCATTTTGGTCATTTGAAAACAGAAATCTGTGGTACGGGGGTTGGTTACGTGTAGGGAAGATATCCTAAGATCATCACTCTACCCCGCCCTTTCGGTACCTACATGTTTAATCACCATTTTGTTCACTCACTAGAGTAAACGATTATCATTGTCCACTTAATATCCACTTTAGAATTTTGAAAAACGGGGTTTAGTCATCACTTTTCGGATGAATGATGCACGATGCAAGTTTTTGGAAGAAGTTTGAAAATAATGGGGGTTTTGAAAGAGTTTGGAATAGAAACTTTGAATTGATTGGAATTTTTTGAAAAAAGGGGATTGGAGTTGAAATAAAAGTTGTGACCGCACCATTTTAGGTTGCCTACATATCTCATTTGGTGAGAATCAGGTCATTCATAGTTCGGGCAAGAGCCCGATGAAAAATAGGCGCATTAGGGCCTTTGGAAGGTTTGAAGACACTTTGGGGTCTCTGGAAAAGTTTAAGACACTTTGAGGTCTTGGAAGTTGGAGACACTTTGTGGTCTTGGAAGTTTTGACTTGAAATTAGATGGTGGTGTGTTTTGAAAATATTTTGGGATCAACCTAAGGGAGTTTTGGAAAAATGCTTTGGCATGATTCAAGAGAACTTGAAAGTGTTTTTTAAGTCTTGTTTTGAAAACCTTGGAGGCATGATTTTAGAATGTTTTGATGAATTAGTTTTTGAAAGTGGTTTTTGGAAATAGCTAAGGGTATGGAATCCTAATATAGACAACCTTAGCGATTGTTCTTGATTTATCACTTTTCTTTGGAATCACTAACCATGAGAAGGCTAGGGACACCTTAGGTTTTTGATCTTTTGAAAGCGTTTTTTGAAATGTCTTGAAGATGGAGTGTAAGGACATTTGAAGAGTTTATGGAGTTGATTTTTTGAAATCATGAGAGTAGGAGGTATTGGAGAAATAGGCAATGAGAATAGTTCAAAATTGAAAGATCATTCAAAAAGGGTTCAAGAGTTGGAACCTTGAAGCATATTAACCTATGTTGGGTTAGCTTATGGTTAAGGGTGACCTAAGGTTCACTAACTTAGGTTAGGTTTACCTAGGGTTAAGGTGACTTAAGGTTAGCTAACTAGGGTTAAGTTAACCTAAGGTGAGTGAACTAGGGTCAAGTTAACCTCGGGTTAGGCAACTGGGGTCAAGTTAACCTAGGGTTGGACAACTAGGGTCAAGTTAACCTAGGGTTGGACAACTAGGGTCAAGTTAACCTAGGGTTGGATTGGAAAATGGTTTTGAAAGTTGGTTTAATGCACTTTTGGAAAGAGTTTTGAAAAACAAAACACTTTATACAATGGACTTTGGTGGGCAACCCTTTTGAAGATCATTTCCATGAAAATTTTGATTCTAGCCAAGAGTATGATTTATATGATTGGTGATTGGAGATCATTCTAAGGAAGGTTTCTCATGGCCATTATAACCTTTATTTTGACAAGAGTGGGGATTTAAAAAATCAACATAATGATGGCAACTTTTGAAAAATTATTTTTGATGCAAAGATGGAGAGAATATATTTTTGAAAATCATTTTTGAGAAGGTTTTTAAAACCATTTTTGTAGGAGGTCATTCCATCAAGAGAGGGTTCTTATGGCCAAATAAAAGGAAAACCACTCAAAAGAGGGTTCCATAGGGCCATTCCAACCACTACTTTTAAAAGAATGAAAATCTTGGAAATTAGAGAATTGGAAAGCAACCCTTATGCAAGTTGGAATGGCATGATGCCAAAGTGAGAGTTAAGGGGTTAGAAGGGGATTTTCTAAGGCATGATTTCTAAGGTCCCATCTTAAGCTTCAAGGAGTCAACTCTTGGAACATTTTTTGAAAGAAATATAGGGTTTGAAAATGACATGGAGTTTAAGAGCAATGTAAGCATTATAGAACATGACAGTAAGCATAAAAAATGAAGCTAAGCACACAAGACATGATCAAAACAATAATATGTAAGGGGTCATGATTATATACAAGGCTTTTAGGCTACACCACATAAACAAGGGACTCCTAGGCCATACCATCTCAACGTAGGCCAGTGAGAGGTCCCCCTACACGGTGACTCTCATTTGTTTTCCTCTAGGCATGATCTAAGAGCCCTCTTGGCTCAAGCATGCAAGAATGGGGGGGTTGTAGATGGGGATTAAAATAGAGAATAGCCTAAGTAGGCTAGGAGGGAGAAGAGAAGAGTGTGGGAAAACACAAATGTAAAAGGGATACCACATTTTGCCTTTAACACCCTTGTAGTCTTCAATGGATGTCTTGATTGGAGCTTGAATGACTTCAATAGGGCTTGAGGGGCTGAAATGGGGTGTGTAATGGTGTATAAGGCCTTGTAAGTAAAGTGTATAGGCTTGAGGGAGGTAGAATCTAGCCTAAGTGTTGGTAGGGTGGAATGTATGTAAGGATTTGAGGTTCTAGAGTAGTTTCAGCAAAGTTTCACATCAATTTCGGAGATGGAATATGTAAAGGGGTGGTCTAGTATTTATAGGCATTCTGGAACAGGCCTGGCGTATGTGCTATATGCGCCTGGTTAAAATTTGACCTGGCGCATGTAGGACATGCGCAAGTACTGTTCCATTGTCAGAATGACACGTGGCACCCTGTGTATTGGTTAAATCTCGACTGTTGATCGAAATTTGGTCGATTTGATCAAAATTTGAGCGCATGTAGCATACGCTCCATCACCGGGAAGGTTCGTCCAAACTTTGCCTCGATAATTGCGCCAATCGGGAAGGTTTCGGGAGAATCAGTTGCACCCACGGTGTTCTCTTTGGGTGTCTCGTGAACTTTCATGCTTTCAAAAAGTTTGAATTATGTTTGGAAGCATGTGATATCATCATAGGAAGTGTGCAAAAAAGGACATCTTTGCGGAGCGTCTGTGATACGCTCCGAGGGTATTCGAAAGTAGCTGTTTTCGTATTGCATGATCAAGGTCTTTGGGAAGCGATCTTTTCGATTGAACCGTACCGATGGAAAGTATTCTGGAATTACTTTCGGAAATTCCTAGATTTACACATTTCTCAAGTCGTTTGACGGTGCATTTTGATTAGGGAATCGGAGAAAAGTCAACTTTGGCGGAACTTCTGCGAGACGCTCCAGGGGTGGTTGAAAGTTGTAGTTTCACACTATACGATAGAGGGCTGCAGGAAGTGATCTATCCGATCGAGCCGTATCGATGGAAAGATCTATGAACGTGCTTTCGAGAATTTCCTAATTTACGAATTTCTCAAGTCAGTTGACGGTGCGTTATAACCAGGGAATCGGGAGAAAAGACAATTTAGGTAGAGCATTTGCAAGACACTCCAGGGAACTTTTATCGAGTCGTGGGCATTTACTGTCGTAGGGTCCTCCTCGGGTTAAACAAGGGTGTATGGTGAAACCCTTTGCTTGAAATCCTAAGACCGATGCTGTTTTGGGACATGTTTGGATATATTAGGGGCAAAATGATCATTTTGGCCAGGATTGACTAGAAATGGTTAGGAATGGTTTAATGTGTAGAGTTAAGCGTGTAGGGTTATTCAGGGATGGTTTTGGGAGAGTCTTTTACCGTTCAGTGGGGTTCGTGCCGTGTGGAGGCGTTCAGGGGCAAAACGGTCATTTTGACCAGAGCGAGCCGGAATAGGACCGGATTTGGACCAAATGGCGTGCGGGGGATGCCTAATGGTTTAACAACATTTTAGAATGATAGACTTATCGTTTTAAGGGATTTTGAACTTTCTTAAAATGTGCTTGGAGGCCCAAGGGCCAAGTTTGGTCATTTTTCATCGAGTCGAGCTAGCAAGCGCCGGTGTTAACCTAGGTGCTGGTTCTCGAGACCGTCTGGTCTCGGAAAACTACCTGTGCGATGTTGGTCACTAAGAACACCCGGTTTTAGAGAGCTACTTGTAGAAGTGGTGTTGGTTCCTAAGAACGCCTGGTCCTAGAAAGCTACCTGGAAGGGTGGTGTTGGTCTCTGAGAACGCCTGGTCTCGGAGAGCTAACAAATGACGGACACTCTACATTGGTAGGCTAGCAAGTGCCAGAAGTAAACCGTCTGAAACTTGATGAGGTGTTGGTCCCCGAGATCGCCCGATCCCGGGAAGCTACCTGGATGACATTGGTTTCTAGGACTGCCCAGTCTGGAAAGCTGCTTGGAATAATGGTGCTTATGGCTCCAACGGGTCCTTGTGGACCCGAGAAGCAACCAGTTGGTTGGATTGGAGATTGTAAGGCTTATCTTGAATCTGCATGTGTTGTGATGTTGGAAAACTTAGCCCGGCGGGCCGAAGATTGCCGAGCGGATAAAAATAGAGTGCTTACAGCTGCCCCTCTTTTTCTGTTTTTGCTTGTCGAAGGTAGAAAAAAAACGAGATAAGAATCCCTTTTTGGTCGCGTGGCGATCGGAGGGGCGGTGTGTTGGTGAGTTTGGAATGTTTTGGGATCCTTCGGGGGTAACCAGTCTAGAAGGTTTTAGAATTCGGAAAGTGCTGCATCTATGTCGGGAACCAGGTTGCCGATTTGACACAGTTTGGTCTAGGACATTTGATTCTCGCAAGCGAATGTTGAAAGCTTGATATTTGGCTTTTGAAAATCTTGGAAACAAATTCGAACCTTGGGAAGTTTGAAATTGATTTTGGTGGGAAGCTGATCCGTCGGGCGTATGTGCTACACGCGCGTTTGGTGTTTTAAGCCTTGCGCGTGTCATACATGCGCCAGTTTAGTTTTTGTGCTGGCACGTCTGCTACATGCGCCAACCCGTGGCATATAAACAGAGCAGTTTTGCGTTTTCAATGTTGAGTATTCGAGTTCCAGTTCGATTCCGCCATTATCTCTGAAGGATTTCAAAGGATTTTGCTCGGGAATCGTTAGAGGAGTGTTGGGAGACGTTGGGCACGTGTCGGAGGTCATCATTGTCGTCGAATTCTCGCCGAAAAATCCGTTTTTCGCCGGAGAATTTCAAAGGTTAGTTTTTCAGATATTCGTTGATTTTGATGCATATGTGTCCGTTTCCTGCAAATGACCAGTGTAATCCTATGCTTTAAGATGTTTAGAATGCGATGGTTTGATTGTTTTCTTGATTTGGTGGAGATTTGAGTGTGTTTTGATTGATTTTGCGTGTTTTGTGAAAGTGGGTTTCTGCGGGACCTAAAAAATAGCCTTTACAGGCTTGGGCATTGACTTTTTGTGTGTGATTTTTACACCGAGAACCTTCGAAAAATGTATGGAACAATTGTATAAAGTTTCGTAATTTTCTGAAAAATTTTGAATTTTTGGATTTTTAAAAATTATGAAAAATAAGAAAAATTGAGGAAAATTAGAAAACGGATCCTGTTGAAGGTTGAAAAATCATAGAAAAATTTTGCAAAGTTATGGTGACACGCTCAAACGTTCTGGGAATTTTTGTGAAATTTTTTAGAAATAAAACTGAGGCTGAAAAATTTTGGAAGTTGAATGAATTGTCTTAAAAATTGTGTTTGAGGATGGGACACGTACCGTGGGGGTTGAGATTGTTTTGATTGATGTGGTGGAAGGTCTGAGATTGTTCTGGGCTGTATTTGTGACTTGTGGAATTTCGGGGTAGTGACTTTTTAATGCGAAACTCTGCCGAAATTTTTAAAAATTTTAACACTTAGCTTTAAAACCTTTAGATAAAGCAAATTTTTTTGAGAAAGAGGCTTTTGAGGGAGAAAGCCTGGAGAAACCGTAACTTTAGAGAAATTTGTGGGAGTGGGATTTTGAAGGAGAAAACCCTGGAAAACTGATTTCTAAAAAGCTATGGAACAAGGCTTTTGAAGGTGAAAGCCCGAGAAACCGTTAAACCTTTGAAATGAGACTTTTTTAGGGAAAAGTTTCGAAAACCATTAGAAAATTTTCGAACCATGGTTTTTGAAGGAGAAAACCCGAGAAACCGGTCTGGACTTTTGAAACCAAACTTTTTGAGAGAAAAACTTGAAAACCATTAGAAAATTGTTGAATTAGGGATTTTGAAGGAGGAAACCCCAGAAACCGGTTTTGAAATGTTGAAGTCAAACTTTTTGAGGGAAAGCTTGAAAACCATTAGAGAACTTTTGAACCAAGGCTTTTGAAGGAGAAAGCCTGAGAAACCGTTGAGATTTTGAAATGAGACTTTTTAAGGGAAAGTTTAGAAAACCGTTAGAAAATCTTGAAACAGGGCCTTTGAAGGAGAAAGGCCGAGAAACCGGCTAGAAATTTTGAAATGAGACTTTTTGAGGAAAAAGCCCGAAAAACTGTTAGAAAATTTGGAAACGGGATTTTTGAAGGGGAAAACCCGATAAACCGGTTTGAAATGAGACTTTTTGAGGAAAAGCCCTGAAAACCGTTTAGAAATTTTAGGTACCAAACTTTTGTGGGAAAAGCTTGAAAACCGTTGAAAATCTTAAACGGTGATAGGTGGGGCCCTAGCCCTTCCACTTTTTTTTTTCTCTTTTTTTCTTGCTTTTTCTCTCTTTTTCTTTTTTTTTTCTTCGTCTTCTTCTCTTCTTTTTTCTTTTCTTCTTCTTTTTTTCTTCTTCTTTTTTTGTTCTTTTCTTTCTTTTCTTTTTGTATATACATTGACGCATTTATCTTTGCGCTTATCACATATGTGACTGATTGATTCTTTTGTATGTTGTCATTTTTTCAGGATATCGAAGGCTGGAGGCGACGGTCCGGACAGGAGGCACCACGGATTGAGCCCGAGGAGGGTGGCGGTAGCCAGGGCAGCTCGGCTAGGGGTGGCAGTAGGACCGGCTTAGCTCGGAGTAGTGGTCGGGGTGGCCCAGCGCGAGGAGGCAGCAGGGGTGGTTCTGCGCGGAGTAGTGGTAGAGTCGGTTCCCCTTGGGGCGGCCGCAACGGGTCACAACAATCTTCGAGCAGGACAGCTTCTAGTGGGAGCTCCGTGATGGGGTAGCCTTCGGCAACTCCCAATGAGAGATTTGAGGATGAGGCTGACTTGTCCGTGGACCCATGGACAGGATACGGTATGGCCTTCATTCGAGACAGGCGGAGAGATACTTCATTCATCGACAACTAGCTAGCCATTCCTGATATCCCATTGCTACGAGACTTGGGGTTCCACCCGAGCTTGTATTCGCGCTACGGTCGGATGCCATCATCTACCCATAGTTCCTTTAGAGGGGCCAGTATCTCGGCCTTGAGGGTTATGCAGGCGTCATCTCCATCCTATCAAGACTTTTTGCAACAGATTGGTTTTGGTGCTTTTATGACCCCCTATCGACTGGGCTATGATTACCGAGCTATCTTTCGGAGGGGTTCCGATCTCTTTACGGGACGTGTCTCTGGGGGTGGCCCGTCTTCTCTTGGGGTTGCCAGGGCTTGGGGGCTCGAGTTTCTCAGCTTCACTTTTATGCTCAGTAGAGATAGCATTTGCTTTTGAGCCTTCTCCAGATGACCAGATTATTATGAGGCGCTAGTTGGTGCCGTACGTCGTCTTTAGTTGCTTTTGCAACAATAATAAGTCAACGGTCCCTTTGTCTCTAGTGAGCTTGGTAGCGGATCTAGATGCGCTAGACTATGTTGATTGGGGCGCTTTCACCTTTGCCTACTTCTTACGAGGGATGAGAGTGAGGACATCCGGGGCTTAGGGGAGCTTGACGAGCTTTTGGCCGTTTCTGGTATGGTGGAGCTATGAGTATTTGTTGGTTCGTCGACCGGAGGTGTTAACAGACAATGCCTTCTCGCGGGCCACGAGGTGGGCCAGGCAGCAGGTAGTCTAGCAGTCTTTGCTCATAGATTTTGTAGCCCTCAGGGCTAACTTGGAGTTGCTAAGGCCTCGGGATATGACTTGGGCACCTTACCACCGGTCCACCAAATATGTCGGCATGAGGGACGTCATCCTTTTATCTAGGTCGCGGATCACCTTTCGGGGCCTTTTGTCATGGGAGACATATCTCGGGGAGCCCCACTGGCGGCAGCTTCATACTGTCTTCCCCGCGGCCATGGATCCTCCCCAGTATATGTTTGGACTTTATCGGGCCGGGGTAGAGATCCTTTATATAATCGGGGTTCCTGGTGAGCAGTTCCTGCTTCTGTCGGATGTGGATTATGTGGCTTATTTCTGGGCGAGATCCATTGGCGCTTTCACCTAGCTGGATCTGGTGGTCGGAGGGCAGGTGGCCGGCCACGAGGTGGTGGAGTTTTGACGTCGAGCTCAAGGCTTTGTTTCTGAGGAGGAGTACCTAGCAGCTTGCCAGGCACAAGATTAGTACCGTGCTGAGGTGGAGGCCCTGACCCCCCGCATATTTCTGATGGAGGCCCGTTGGGTATGTTATATATGGTTCATTATTTTCATGTTCCTTATGCATCCCCTGTGTTCTGACGCTAGCTTTTCTTCCTTATTGCCTTTTCTTTGGTCAGGGTCCTTTTGATGCGGGAGCTTCCTCCAGCCAGCCCTCCCCGTATGTGCCGGACTTGGATGACTTTGGTTTGGACGATGACCCTACTCCTTGAGGTGCCCTTTTTTATCTGTTGACACAGTTGTAGTTCAGTTAGTTTGGCTGTATTGTTTTATATTTTCAAGGCCGTATGTTGGCCCTCATGGACGATAACTGTATGATGATTTTATGTGCATTATTTTTGTTTCTTGCATGTGATGATGATTATTTGTTCCTTCTTGTCTCGTCATATATGTTATGTGGATATACGATGGGTATGAATGCAAACACAAGGGTAAAGAAATCATGGTATGCATAAGAAATGGTGGATGTGTGCAAACTTTAAGCAGATGTGAAAAAGGTGGGTGTATTATTGCACATGTTCAGGCAGAGCGCACATGCGTGCATCTGACTTTATGGAGATAGGTCTAGAGGTAGATTCCAATCTTCTGGGTGTTCACCAGGAACCTTTATTTCGGCCTTTTGTTTCTCCCTTGAAGATTCCCTTATCTTGTTATGGTCCTTTCCTGCCAGGACGAGATAGTAGTTGCCCCATTCCTAGGGCCTCCATTTTTTGATCTAACTCCCCTCTCTCTTATCTGAGATACTGTCCCTTAATTAACTTTCTCTCGGGGGGCCCTTTGTTTGATCTGGTAGACTCTCCAGGTGACAGTTGAAGTAGCCTTTAGTAAAGGAGCGAGCAGTTTCCATCCTTAATCTGAGAAGACTTTACTTTGGACCGTAATGTAGGCTAGATAATGAGTGATGAATGAAAGGGTATTCAGGCTCAAATGATTCTTTTTTTTTTTTGGTGATAGTAACTAGAACCACCTTGAGTAAACTTTTGCTGCTTTGTTCCCTTTTCTTTTTCGGATATTGCCATTTTCTTTTAAACTTGTTTAGACTAAGCAATCTTCCCTGATCTGAGGGGACTTTCTATGGGTTGTAATGTGGCCAGGTTGCGGGTTTTTGAAGGAAACGGTATCGAATGCTCAAAGTGTTATATGGTTTCTGGGGTTTACCGGTGATCACCTTTCCAGAACTTTTCCTTTTGTCTGTGGGCTTCTTTTTCTATCTTCCTCCCTTTTTCTCTCTTCTCTTCTTTGTACGAACTTGTGCCCATATAAAGCTCATCATTTCCTTTAGTTTTTGCCCCAGCATTACCACTTGTACAATCCACTAACTTTCAAGAGGCGTCATATCACTTTTTTTTTTTTTTTTTTTTGAGTATTGCCTTGTTTCCCTCCTCTTTCGATGTAGGAGGGGGCCTTCTTTCTCTCCGTGCTCCCTTTTGTCACTTTTTCCTCTGAGCTTGCTTTCGCCCATTGCAGGGGGTGATCACCAGTGCGGGTTTTTCGAAGGAATATAATTTGGCTTAAAAGGAGTTTTTCAAAGAGGATTCTTTTAACTGTATGGTAGCAGAATAAATGGCCCTTCTTCCTTCCAGACAAGATTACTTAGAATATGAAGTTCGGTTTTAGAGCTTTTGGCGTCATCCTTTGAAACAAACATGTGTTAGCTTAATTGTTCTATTACTCGCACTTGCCCCAATGTGGGGGGTGATTCCTAGTTAGGGTGTTTGAATGAAAATTACTTATGGCTTGAGTGGGCTGATGTAAGCACCCCATTTTTGACCGCTCGGTAGTCTACACTCCGTCCAGACTTGTACTCAAGTTAATATGGACGTATTGCAATCGAAACCAACTCTCTAAGTCTAAATCCCGTTTGTCCATCGCTTCGCGGGCCCACCAGGCCCAAATAGAAGCAAAATGACCAAAATGCCCTTAGGGGCATTGTCCTTTCCTTTCCAATTCTAATCCCTCTCTCGAGACAGTTGATTCCTTGAGACGGTAAATCTATTCCAAATCAGGCTCGTCTTTCCGAAAACGGTAAGTCCCCTTACCAAATTCCAAATCAGGCACGTCTTTCCAAAGACGGTAAGTCCCCTTTCTAATTCCAAATTAGACACGTCTTTCCGAAGACGATGAGACCCCTTTCCAATTTCAATCCCTCTCTCGAGACAGTTTATTCCTCGAGACGGTAAATCTACTCCAATCAGGCACGTCTTTCCGAAGACGATAAGACCCCTTTCCAATTCCAATTCCTCTCTCGAGACAGTTTATTCCTCGAGAGGGTCTGGCACATTTTTTGAAAAAAATCTCTTTGAAATGGTAAGTCCCTTTAAACTGGTCGACTGGGACGAGACCCCAAGTCCCCTATATGGTAGAACAGTCCACCTTTGGCGCCTGCTAGCCCGCCAATGTAGAGATGTCTGTTTAGGCACGCCTTCTGAGAAAGTTAACTTCTCAGGCGCTAAGTCCTTTTTAGCAGCTTCCCGAGATCAGGCAGTCTCGGGAATGATCACGAACCGTCAGAGTAGCTGAAATACTCACAAACATCGCAACCGTCAGAGTAGCAGAAATACTGGCAAACAAGTCGATATAGGGAATTGCCAACAAACCCCTGTGTCACGAAGACCGCCGTCAGAGTGGTGGAAACACTCAAAACCTAGGTCAACACCGGTACCTGCTAGCCCACTTCGGTGAAAAATGACCAAACTGCCCCTTGGGCCAATTCCAAGACTTTTCGTTCAAGATGACTATTTTGCCCTTAGGCATCCGAACCCCCCGGGAACCACACCGGCTCTGGGTATCAAATCGGTAACCTTCTGAGATTGCTTCTTATAGTATTCTCAACCTTCATCTACCTTTCCGGATCATTCCGAGTCAGTTCCAGCAAACCTGGTACAAAATGACCGTTTTACCCCTAGTGGGCCGGTCTCCTTTTCCGACCACACCAGCTCTGGGTATCAAACCGGTAACTTCCTGAGAATGCTTTTTATATTATTCCCAACCTTCCTTTACTTTTTCAGATCATTCCGAGTTAGTTCCGGTAAACCCGATGCAAAATGACCGTTTTGCCTCTAGAGGGCCGGTTGCCTTTTTTGACCACACCGGCTCTAGGTATCAAACTAGAAACCTTTGGGAACATTCTGAATAATGTTTTCAAATCTTGAGTCTTCTTCCAGGACAGCCCGAGTCCGTCCGGCAGCTTTCCGATCCAGTTGACCGTTTTGCCCCTAAAGGCCCGGTCAACCCTTCCGACACATCATATCCTCATTTTTCAAGTCAAATACCTCCGGGACACTATTCTAAGTGTTCCTGCTCTTTTCCGGCCGTCCGGGTTATTCCCGGCCTCTTCAAATCATTCCCGGACTTTCCGAAGTCACTCATAGTGAAGCCAGGCTAAAAATTGCATGGTAGTCACTAGTACAGGCGCCCAAATCTAGTCAAAGATACGTTACTTGCCGACCTTAATAGTTTCCTAATTGGCTGGCGCCACTAGTAGTGGCGCCAAGCCAATATTTAGCCTGGCGCCACTCCTAGTGGCTCTAGAAGGAATTTTGGCTTGGCGCCAGTGCAACAGGCGCCATGTCTATCCCACCTCTATAAATACAGAGCCTCCTCCAGCATGAAAGGGGTCCGAAAACTTAGTCTAAAAATTGTATAGTTCGATATACAGAGCTCGTGCACTCCCTAAACCCTAGCTTCTCTAGGTTTTCCAAACTCTAGCCACCATACACAAACCCTAACCCCATATACACTTATACACCCCCTATACACTTATATACTAGTCTCCAACCTTCTATTGAAGACTTGGACTGCTGCAACTACAAAGACTTGAAGACCGAAGACGAGCCCTTGAGGATCAAGACTGAAGTGAAGCGAAGACCGAAGAAAGTAAGGCGCGCAAAGCCAAAGCAAAATAAAAAAGACACAAGGTAGGCTTCCTATTTAAATTTCCGCACTTCCCCCTCTCTCTTCTCTCTCCTAACCCACTTGGGTTTTCTCTATTTTAATCCCTCATCTCTTTCCCCCCCTTTCTTTGCATGCTTGAAACAAGGGGATTCCCGGTCCATGTGTAGGATTGGACTATTGGAGGGTCACTGTGTCGGGGGCTCTCTTTTAGTCTAACTGGAGACCACGTGAGTTCGACCCCCTTGATTATGTGGTGAAGCCTTAACCTTGTATGTTCACGACCCCAAATTTGCATTGTGCATATCATGATCTTGCATCTTTCAAAAATCGTTTTCAAACTCATTTTCAAAACTTGCATTAAACTTGTTTTCATAATTGCATCAAAATCTCCTTTTTCAGAACTTGTTTTCAAAATCACAATCCTAGGGTGATTCTAGTCTTTCCATGGCTAGGTTTGTTTTAGGAAAGTGTTACATTAAAAGTGACTTTTATGGTCCATATTTTCAAATCTTATTGTTTTTCAAACCACTTTCTTAAAGTGGTTCTAACCTTCTTATGGTTAAAATCGCTTTAGGAAAGTGAGACGTTTTTATATTTTCTAAAAACTCTCTTTTCAAAAGTCTCCCTTCCTAAAAATCTCTTTTTCAACATACTTTCCTAAAACTCTTCTTTCCAAAGTTGTTTTCAAAAACTCCCTCCAAAAATCTATTTTCCAAAACTTCTCTTTTTAAACTCCTTTCCAAAACGTTCCCTTCAAAGTCCACTTTCCAAAAATGTTCCTTAGGTTTCCTTCTTAGAAAAACTCTTCCTAAATCTTTTTCTTAAAAATCTCTTTCTAGAAAAACTCTTCACTAGGATCTCTTTCCAAAAACTCTCTCTCCTCAAAATTCACTTTCCTAAAAACTCTCTCCAACAATCTCCTTCCAAAAATCTTTTTTAAAAACTCTCTTTCCAAAATCTTCCCTCTAGAAACTCCTCTCTAGGATTTCTTTCCAAAAACTTGTTTCCAAAAACACACTTTCCAAAAGCTTTTTCCTTAGAACCCAAGTCAAACCCTAGAGCTAACAATTAGGAAACCCTAATTTTCTTTCCAAAAACATGGTTTTCAAACTTGCCTTAAAACCTAGGTTTCCAAAACCTTTTGTTTTCTACATCAAAACTATATATATTTCCAAAACCTCTTTTCTATGTCAAAACTATAGCTTTCCAAATCTAGGATTTCTAAAACTTTCCCTTTTCAAATCCTTGCCCAAATCCAATCTTTCCTTTAGGAAACTAGATCCAATCCTCCGTTTTTGGAAACGAAATCAAATCTTCTCTTTTAGAAACAAAATCTAATCCCTTGCTTTAGGAAATAGGAATCTTAACCCTTCCTAGTTTAAACCTTTCCTAATTCAAATCCTTTCTAAACTTCTCCTTTCCTAAATCTTAAGTTTCAAAAACTTGAACTTCCAAATCTTTCCTAAATTTTAAAACTCAACTTCCAAATCTTTCCTAATTCAACCCTTTCCTAATTCTACCCCTTTCCATATCCTAACTTTTCAAATCTAAGCTTTCAAATTTTTCCTAAACTCAAACATTTCCTAATCTCAAGATTTTCTAAAACTCAAACTCTAAAACTTTCTAAATCTTAAACTTTCTAAATTTCAAATCTTTCCAAATTCAAAGTTTTCTAAATTCAAAACTTTCTTAAGTTAAATCTTTCTAAACCCAAATCTTTCTAAATTCTAAACTTTCCTAAAACTTCAAATCTTTTCAAGTCTAAAACTTTCTAAACTCAAAACTTTCTCATTTTCAAAACTTCCTTATTTTCAAATCCTTTCCTATTTCAAAACCTTTCTTAAAATGAAACTTTCTTAATTCAAAACTTTCCTAAGTTGAAATTTTCTTAATTCAAAACTTTCCTAAGTTCAAAACTTTCCTATTTCAAAACTTTCCTAAGTTGAAAACTTTCCTAAACCCAAAACTTCTCCTAATTTTAAAATTTTCCTAAAATGGAACCTTCTTAAAATGACACTTTCTTAATTTAAAACTTTCCTAATTTGAAACTTTCCTAAATCGGACCTTTCCTAATTCAAACCCTTCCTAAATCCAATCTTTTCCTAAATCTTCCAAATCTAATATTCAAGTCAATTCTTTTCTAAAATCTTTCCAAGTCAAATCCAATCTTTCTTAATCTCAAGTCCTTTCTAAATTTTTTCTTTCCTAAGTCTAGGTTTCCTAAAATCAAGTTGTCCAAAGTCAAGTCTTTTCAAATCTTCCAACCAAAGTTTAATTTCTCAATCTTCTAATCCAATTTCCAATTCAATCTCTTTCTACCAAATTAATCTCTTTTCAATCGGACTCTTGTCTGAACTACGACTGACCTGATTCCTCCAAAAGGATACGTAGGCAACCCTCATGGGTGCGGTCTTCACATTTTTCAAATCTCAAATTCTACAATCTTTTCAAATCTCCAATCTATTTTCAAACTTCCAATTTCAAATTTTTATTTCCAAATCTCTATTTCTAATTTTTCAAACTTTCCAATTTCAAATCTATCCTTTCAAATCTTTCTTCTAAAATTAAATCAAATTCTTCTTTTCAAATCTATTTCCAAATAAACTCTCTTTTTCTTGCACTTGCATATCATGCATCATGTTTTGCTAAACATTGTTTTCTAAGGTGGATAGGATTGAACAATAGTTAGTTAAAGACTCTCATAGGTGAATCTAGGGTAGATTGACATGTAGATACCGAAATGGCGGGGTAGGGTGATGGCTTAGTGCGTTTTCCCTACACGTAACCAATCTCCAAACTTAGAATCACTGTTTTCAAAGACCAAAAGGAGTTATTTTTCAAAAAGGCCTAAATGTTTTCCAAAGGATGCTAAACAACCCGTTTTCCTAAAGGTGGTATTTTCAAAAACCTTTTTCCAAAAACCCTAAGTGTAGTTTTCGGATTATGCTTAGTTTTTAGGTGACTTAATTTACCTTAATCAAGTTAGGTGGCGACTCTATACTTTTTCCAAAAACCCTTTATTCAAATCAATATTCAATTCAAACTTAGTCGCACTCATTCTTCTAGGAGGGTGAGTTCTAATGAGAGAGTACAGTATTTTTTCCGCTTGTGTGCGTATTCCTCGAGTGCAAAAAATCTAGGTGCGACAGCTGACCAAGGGAATTACTTTTGCTATTCCAGGGATTTTGAAATGAGGGCTTCTCTTCCTTTCGAGGGTCTAACTGCCGACTGTTTTGCCATGGCGTCCTTCGGAGGCCACCCTTTTTGTGATCCACTCTCTTTCCTTCCTTTTGCTATCTTGCTTTTGGACCAGAAATGGTCTCCATAGGCGAGGACGCACGTACCATCCCGCCTTTCAAGTTAGGGCATAACGACAATAAAGAAATATTCTGAGAAAGAGCAAACACCAAAGATGATAAATGCAAATTTCAACTTCTTTCATTTCAAACATTCTGTTTACATGATGAGCTCTTGATTAGCAAAAAATGAAAGTAGAGTTAACGAAACAAAAATTAACAGGAAAGTAAAGACAAAGTTTGGTAGAAGAACATCGCTTTTGACAATCACTTCTTCAGGTAGGCTTTGGGACAACGCCTGCCTCCTCCATGCTCCATTTGCCGGCTTCTTTACTTGGTTGTGCTGGGCGAATTGATGCATCAGCTGCGGAGTGGCAGAGATCAGTAGTCATAGTGCAACCATGGCTTCCTCCTTTTCCTTCTTCTTCTTTAGTGGGGTCAGTGAGGTTGCGTGTCCCATCTTGGGACCCCTGCTGGCTCTCCTTGAGTTGGGCAGTTTTCTCTTGCTCGGCTTCTTGGGATTTCATAACTAGGCTTTCTTCAAAGGCTTGCAACGACTTTTCTTTGGCTTCTTCTTTTGCAACTTCTCTTTTGTCAATCTCTACAAACAGGCTATCTAGATCACCTTCGTTGAATTTGAATGGTGGGTTTGGCAGTTTCGGCTCATAGATGCCCCAGCCCATGTCCTCGTAGTCGAAGAGTTCCTCTTTCAGGCGAGCCTCGGTTTCAGCATATCTAGGATGTAAGAATTCCTCTCCCCAGCCATCTACAGGTGCAGTATCATTGGGAATGTTTACAACGGGTTCATCCACAGGCCAATCGAAAGGGTCTTACTCTCCACTTGTGTTGTAAAGATAGATAGGGCATGGTGGCAATTCTTCCTCCCAATTGCTTTCAGTGTTTGACTCACCTCGAAGTACTCTGCGGTTATGATGCCATTAGGATCCGCCTTATCCTCGGTGATGATGTTGACAGCATGGTCTGGTAAAGGATTTGTTGTGACATTGGGTGTGGGGACCGACTTTGTTTCTTGGGTGTTGATAACCTTGTTGTCAATGAGGTCTTGAATCTTATGCTTCAAAGAGAAACAAGATTCTGTGTCATGCCCCTGTCCCCCAGAATGGTACTCGCATGTAAGGGCAGGGTTAAAAGTTGGTAGCAACGGGCTTGGCAATGGCCACGGGGGGATAGGGTTTATATGCTTGGCCTTGAGGAGCTCATGATAGGCCTCTGTCTGGGTGCATGCCAAAAGTGTGAATTCTCAGTTTCGTCTGTTGTTGTTTTTGTTAGGGTTGAGGTATGGTTGGGCTGTAGCAGGTCCAGTTGAGGGTGCTTGGGTAGTAGCAAACAGGGATATTGATGATAGGAGCAGGCGGTGAAAGTCGAGCTTGGTATTGGGGGTAATATGGCTACTGTTGTGTAGGCAGGATGGTGGATACTTATCCTTCTTTCTTGCAGACCCCCCAAGTGGTGGCTACCTTCTTGGCCGCATTCGCAAATCCCTCACTTGTCTTGGCATAGGGGTCAGTGATTCTGCCAGTTTTCAGTCCATTCTCGATCATTTTCCCCTACATTATCAGCTCAAAAAAGCTCTTTCCGATGCTCAAACACAGATGTTCATAGTACAGTCCTTGGAAGGTGTTCACAAATAACTGCACATACTCTTTTTCCAGTAATGGAGGGTTGACTTGAGCGGCTACCTCCCTCCATCTCAGAGCGTAATTTTTGAAGCTCTCTTTCTCTCTTAAAGTCATCATCATTAGGGCACACCAGTCCATGGTTAGATCGCTATTATGGCGGTATTGGGATCAGAAGGCTGAGACCAATTCGTTCCAGGTTGAAATCTTCCTCAAATCTAACCGGGCAAACCATTGCAGTGCAGGCCCAGTCAAGCTATGTTGGAACAATTGCATAAGGAGTTTGGGATCATTCCTATGGCAACTTAATGCCCCGGCATATAGCCTCAGGTGAGCTACGGGATCCCTGCTTCCATCGTACCTTTGGAAATCGGGCATCTTGAATTTGGGCGGCCTTGGGTGGTCGGGGAAGAAACAGAGTTCGTTGTAGGACATCCCACCGAAGGCGTCATGACCTTGTAGGCTGCGTAGGGACTCCTCTAAGCCTTGTATCTTAAGATCGAGAGGGTCCATGCCTTCCTTCTTTGAGGTGGCAGTTAGCAAGATGGTTTCATGGTTGTCTTCTTCTCCTTCCTCGAGGTGTACCGCTTTGGGGAGCTCCTTGCTCCCTTTGCACCATCAGTTCGCAGGACAACCCTTGGTGGAATTGCTTCAGTTTCCTTGGGGTGGGATGTTGAGGTTGATGGATTCATGACAGGTCCTTTGAAGGCCATCAGTTGCATGAGCTTGAACATCTCGTCTATCTTCGCCTTCATTTCATTCACTTCTTCGCGTGTCACTGAATTGTTCTGTTGATCGGGAATATTACCTTCGCTCAACATTTGTGCTGTTCTTTGTCGGGTACGAACTGACTTTCAGAGGACGAGGGTCACTCGCGTTCCTCTCTTTTTCTTGGAGCAATGGTGACCTGAGCAGTCTCACTAAAACTATTACTAGTCTTTTGATGAGATGGGGGGAGGAAAAGAAAATAAGGGAAAACAAACAAAAGGGTTACATGTCAGGTTCTTGATTTGGAAAGGTTTTATGCGATGCATGGCCTAAGGATGCCCCTGCCTTTGGAGGGGAACTAAACATGATGCTTTGGCTCATATCTGGAGATAGGGGATTGCCTTTGCATGCAAATACTACACCTGCCCCTGTTCATCCATTCATAGATTCATTCATTCATTTGATAATAAGAACGATTTTATTATGATGAATTCTTTTTGGTACATAAAATTTCTCAAAAATACATAGAAATGGGGAGGGGGAACATTTTCCTTGGGACTTTCACCTATTCTACATTTACATCCTTGAATCCTAAACTAATCTTGAGCCTCCAGATCTACTTTGTTGGTAGGACCCCTTGATTTGAATTGCTCCCTTGTCTTCTTGGCAACCTTATCTCTATGAGCGAAGAGGGATTAGGGCCTCTCTTTATGAGATGACTGTGATGCATGCCATGAATCTTTAGGGTCTCGTGGTACCCTTAGGAGTTTTGGGTTGGCTTGAATTAGATGAGAAGGTCTTTGAGCCTTTCTCTAAGGGTTGATTGGATGCATGAAGATGCAACGACTTGAGTTACTTTGAGAACTCTTGTCTTGAAGTGAATTCCGATGCATGAGTAGTTATGATGCATGTACATAGAAATAGCAAGAATTAGATAGCATAACAGCAGGGATTAAACAAAATTTATAAGGGAAAAATAAAGCGGTCGCCCTTTCCTCCTTGATTTTGAAATTGACGCGTGTGTCCTAAATCCGGCAGAGGTTTGGCTATGCATGGGGTGTTACATGAGCATGAGGTTGGGGGTTTACTAATGCTTCCTAGAAAGCTCGGTCCCTGAACCTTCAAACCTCCGGCGTCCACCCCCGAAAAGGGTGAACTCCATCTTTGGTTGGTGGTTCGAGCGGGGAAACTATCCAGAGACCGTACGCTAAGAAACTGACACAGCATCCGCCCATAGTCAATATATTGTTCCCCCTTCAATCTAGAAGGGTAGTAGCCAGGTAATACATGCAAGATGCAAATGCAAATGAGCGCACCAAGTGTGTGTGGAATTTTCGAAAATGGAGAAAAGGACCCAACAACACACATCACATCCTGTTCATTTATTCACATACATGGCAATAAATAAGACATGAAATAAAAATGTGAACAAAGGTCCACCTACAAAAGAAGAATGCAAAGAGTTAGTGACTTTTTGAAAAACTCAATACAAGGTAAAATGGATGGTTAATGTAAAAATATGAGTGTAAGCAATGGATGCAAGTGATGGCACTTATTTGAAAATCGTTTTGGAAAATAAGGTTTGTTTTGGAAACTTGGAAAAATTTGATGAGTGGATAAAACTTGGACAAAGTAACCAGAGATTCTGGGTGAGTGAAGGGTGAAGAGACATGTTAATGGCCTAACCCTCTAAGTGTCCCCAGTGGAGTCGTCAGCTGTCACGCCCCGGTTTTTGGGTGTCCAAGGTCCTTTCGGCTTGGAGACAAAAAGTATGGAACTCTGCCACTAGAACTCATCCTCCTAGAAGGACAAGTGCGACTAGGTTTGAAAATTGGTTTGACTAAGGACTTTTCAGAAAAATAGGAGTCGTCACCTAACTTGATTAAGGTAAGTTAGAGCACCTAAAACTAAGTGTTAATTTGAAGATTAAACTTAGGGTTTTTGGAAAAGGTTTTAAGAACTCCCTCAAGAGAGGGTTTGTAAGGAAATGGGTTGTTTGGCAACCTTTGGAAAGATTTAAGTCCTTTTGGAAAATAACTCCATTTTGGTCATTTGAAAATAGAAATCTGTGGTTCGGGGGTTAGTTACGTGTAGGGAAGATATTCTAAGATCATCACTCTACCCCGCCCTTTCGGTACCTACATGTTTAATCACCCTTTTGTTCACTCACTAGAATAAACGATTATCATTGTCCACTTAATATCCACTTTAGAATTTTGAAAAACGGGGATTAGTCATCACTTTTCGGATAGATGATGCATGATGCAAGTTTTTGAAAGAAGTTTAAAAATAATGGGGGTTTTGAAAGAGTTTGGAATAGAAACTTTGAATTGATTGGAATTTTTTGAAAAAAAGGGATTGGAGCTGAAATAAAAGTTGTGACCGCACCATTTTAGGTTGCCTACGTATCTCATTTGGTGAGAATCAGGTCATTCGTAGTTCGGGTAAGAGCCCGATGAAAAATAGGCGCATTAGGGCTTTTGGAAAGTTTGAAGACACTTTGGGGTATTTGGAAAAGTTTAAGACATTTTGAGGTCTTTGGAAAAGTTTAAGACATTTTGTGGTCTTTGGAAAAGTTTAAGACAATTTGAGGTCTTTGAAAAAGTTTAAGACACTTTGAGGTCTTGAAAGTTGGAGACTCTTTGTGGTCTTAGAAGTTTTGACTTGAAATTAAATGGTGGCGTGTTTTGAAAATGTTTTTGGATCAACCTAAGGGAGTTTTGGAAAAATGCTTTGGCATGACTTAAGAGAAGTTGAAAGTGTTTTTAAAGTCTTGTTTTGAAAACCTTAGAGGCATGGTTTTAAAATGTTTTGATGAATTAGTTTTTGAAAGTGGTTTTTGGAAATGGCTAAGGGTTTGGAATCCTAATATAGACAACCTTGGCGATTGTTCTTGATTTATCACTTTTCCTTGGAATCGCTAATCATGAGAGGGCTAGGGACACCTTAGGTTTGTGATATTTTGAAACCATTTTTGGAAATGTCTTGAAGATGGAGTGTAAGGACATTTGAAGAGTTTATGGAGTTAGTATTTTGAAATCATGAAAGTAGGAGGTATTGGAGAAATGGGTAAAGAGAATAGTTCGAAATTGAAAGATCATTCAAAAAGGGTTCATGAGTTGGAACGTTAAAGCATATTAACCTATGTTGGGTTAGCTTATGATTAAGGGTGACCTAAGATTCATTAACTTGGGTTAGGTTAACCTAGGGTTAAGGTGACTTAAGGTTAGCTAACTAGGGTTAAGTTAACCTAAGGTGAGTGAACTAGGGTCAAGTTAACCTAGGGTTGGATAGCTAGGGTCAAGTTAACCTAGGGTTGGATTGGAAAATGGTTTTGAAAGTTGGTTTAATGCACTTTGGGAAAGAGTTTTGAAAAACAAAACATGTTATACAATGGACTTTGGTGGGCAACCCTTTTGAAGATCATTTCCATGAAAATTTTGACTCTAGCCAAGAGTATGGTTTATATGGTTGGTGATTGGAGACCATTCCAAGGAAGGTTTCTCATGGCCATTATAACCTTTATTTTGACAAGAGTGGGGATTTAAAAAATCAACATAATGATGGCAACTTTTGGAAAATCATTTTTGATGCAAAGATGGAGAGAATGTATTTTTAAAAATCATCTTTTGAGAATGGTTTGAAAACCATTTTTGTTGGAGGTCATTCCATCAAGAGAGGGTTCCTATGGCCAAATAAAAGGAAAACCACTCAAGAGAGGGTTCCATAGGGCCATTCCAACCACTACAATTAAAAGAATCGAAATCTTGAAAATTAGAGAATTTGAAAGCAACCCTTATGCAAGTTACAATGTCATGATGCCAAAGTGAGAGTTAAGGGGTTAAAAGGGAATTTTCTAAGGCATGATTTCTAAGGTCCCATCCTAAGCTTCAAGGAGCCAACTCTTAGAATAATTTTTGAAAGAAATATAGGGCTTGGAAATGACATGGAGTTTAAGAGCAATGTAAGCATTATAGAACATGATAATAAGCATAAAACATGAAGCCAAGCACATAAGACATGATGAAAATAATAATATGCAAGGGGTCATAATTACATACAAGGCTTTTAGGCTACACCACATAAACAAGGGCTCCTAGGCCATACCATCTCAAAGTAGGCTAGTGAGAGGTCCCCCTACACGGTGGCTCTCACTTGCTTTCCTTTAGGCATGATCTAAGAGCCCTCTTGGCTTAAGCATGCAAGAATGGGCGGTTGTAGATGGGGATTAAAATAGAGAATGGCCTAAGTAGGCTAGGAGGGAGAAGAGAAGAGTGGGGAAAAACACAAATGTAAAGGGATACCAGCTTTGGCATTCAACACCCTTGTAGTCTTCAATGGATGTCTTAATTGGAGCTTGAATGACTTCAAGAGGGCTTGAGGGGCTAAAATGGGGTGTGTAATGGTGTATAAGGCCTTGTAGGTGGAGTGTATAGGCTTGAAGGAGGTAGAATCTGGCCTAAGTATTGGAGGGGTGGAATGTATGTAAGGATTCGAGATTCTGGAACAGTTTCAGCAGAGCTTCGCATCAATTTCGGAGATGGAATACGCAAAGGGGTGGTCTGTTATTTATAGGCATTCTGGAACACGCCTAGCGCATGTGCTACATGCGCCTGGCTAAAATTTGACCTGGGGCATGTAAGACATGCGCAGGTACTGTTCCATTGTGAGAATGACACGTGGCATCCTGTGTACTGGTTAAATCTCGACTGTTGATCGAAATTTGGTCAATCTGATTAATATTTAAGCACATGTAGTATACGCTCCATCACAAAAAAGGTTCGTCCAAACTTTGCCTCGATAATTGCGCCAACCAGGAAGGCTTTGGGAGAATCGGTTGCACCCACGGTGTTCTCTTGGGGTTTCTTGTGAACTTTCATGCTTTCAAAAAGTTTGAATTATATTCGGAAGTGTGGGATATCATCTTGGGAAGTGTGCAAAAAAGGACATCTTTGCAGAGCGTCTGTGATACGCTCCGAGGGCGTTCGAAAGTAGCTGTTTTCGTATTGCATGATCAAGGTCTTTGTGAAGTGATCTTTTCGATCAAACTATACCGATGGAAAGTATTTTGAAAATACTTTCAAAAATTCCCAAATTTACGCATTTCTCAAGTCGTTTAACGGTGCGTTTTGATTAGGGAATCGGAGAAAAGTCAACCTTGGCGGAGCGTTTGCCAGACGTTCCAGGGGTGGCTGATAGTTGTAGTTTTTGCACCATACGATGGAGGGCTTCAGGAAGCGATCTATCTGATCGAGTCGTATCGATGGAAAGATCTATGAATGAGCTTTCAAGAATTCCTTGATTTACGCATTTCTTAAGTCAGTCGATGGTGCGCTATAACTAGGGAATCGGGAGAAAAGACAATTTAGGCAGAGCGTTTGCGAGACGCTTTTGGGAACTTTTATCGAGTCGTGGGTGTTTACTGTTGTAGGGTCCTCCTCGGGTTAAACAAGGGTGTATGGTGAAACCCTTTGCTCGAAATCCCAAGACCGGTGCTATTTTGGGGCATGTTTGGATATGTCAGGGGCAATATGGTCATTTTGGCCAGGATTGGTTGGAAATGGTTATGAATGGTTTAATGTGTAGTGTTAAGCTTGTAGGGTTGTTCAGAGATGGTTTTGGGAGGGTCTTTTATTGTTCGGTGGGGTTTGTGCTGTGCTGAGGCGTTCAGGGGCAAAACGGTCATTTTGACCAGAGCGAGCTAGAATAGGACCAGACCGGACTCGGACCAAATGGCGTGCGGGGGACGTCTAATGGTTTAACAGCATTTTGGAATGATGGACTTATCGTTTTAAGAGATTTTAAACTTTCTAAAAACGTGCCTGGAGGCCCAAGGGGCAGTTTGGTCATTTTTTACCGAGTCGGGTTAGCAGGCGTTGGTGTTGACCTAGGTGTTGGTTCCAAGACCGCCCGGTCTCGAAAAACTACCTGTGTGGTGTTGGTCTTTATGAATGCCCGATTTTAAAGAGCTACCTGTAGGAGTGATGTTGGTTCCTGAGAACGCCTGGTCTTGGAGAGCTACCAAATGACGAACATTCTACATTGGCAGGTTAGCAGGCGCCAGAAGTGAACCGTCTGGAACTTGATGAGGTGTTGGTCCTCAAGATCGCCCCATCCCGGGAAGTTACCTGGATAGCGTTGGTTTCTGAGACTGCCCGGTCCGGAAAGCTGATTGGAATAATGGTGCTTATGGCTGCAACGAGTCCTCGTGGACCCGAGAAGCGACCAGTTGGTTGAATTGGAGATTGTAAAGCTCATCTTGAACCTGCATGTGTTGTGATGTTGGAAAACTTAGCCTAGTCGGGCCGGAGATTGCCAAGCGGGCAAAAATGGGGTGCTTACACACTTCAATCACTACTGCCATTGCAAAAATGATGTTTCCATTAGAACCATCACACGTGTGGCTTGCTTCAAAATTTTTCCTTGCTATACGGCCTCATCTTTTATGATGCACAATTAATATATGTTGTTTGGATTCTGCTTTACAAAAAAAATGACGATAGGGAAAAATTCAAGGTGCTTTCTCACAACTCTACCTCTGACTCCCCTTACTAGATCAAATAAGGCACCTTAGCTTGACTTGACTATGTCCTTAGGATAAGGAATAAAAGAAAGAAGTCAGAAAAGTGATTTTTTTTTATGAACTCTTTCCTTTTTTTGAAAAAAAGGAAACATAGTTTATATCTTCATCCATTTTGCCTTAGTAGAGGATGTTAGCCTGTATTTAATTCTACATGGTATTTGCTATGGCATGCCTATTAAATGCTATTCAAATATGGTTTTGCATTGTATGTTGATGCATTGGCTTTGTTTTTTCCAATGCCATAACAATTGCAATTGCAGAACATCTCAAGCCTAAGTTGCTAATGAAAGAGTTAAAAATTTGTTTGTCAGAATGATGAGATCTGCAAAGATAAACTACAAATATTGTGGACTATAAAGATTTGCTCTTGGTTTCTTTATGCTATCATAGCATAAAAGCAATCATGTGCCTTGAGTGTTTCAGATCGTTAGTTGCACATGAGACGTCTATTAATAATAATACAATATTTTTTGGTGTAGCAGGTTAGCAATATTGTTGATGTTTGATAAGCTTTTTTTAATGCAATCTGGTGTGATAATTCATCCGTTCTTTGTGTTTTTTTTTCCCAAAATTCCCCTCATATTTGTTGGATTTATATTGTTATTTGCTCATTGTTGGTACCTTAGTATGTTGTTGGACAATAAAGTTTTATAATCTATCTATGGGCTGGTCTTATAGATTATTATTGCTTCTATTGTTTAAATTGATTAGTTTTACTAATACAACAAAGCATTGTCTGTATTTTGAGCTATATCGGTTCAACTATGCCTTGCAAATTGAATATCGAATTGTTGATATACTATCAAGTTCTACGTAGTTCAGTGCCGTTCTTTAGTGTGTGTCTCGGTTCTTATTATTCTCTTTGTTTATGTTTAACAAATGTGCCAGTGAGAACTTCCAGATTATATACAAATAAAATAGCGATCGCCAAGTAGTTATTGTAGTGCATGAGCAGATAGAAGGAATGCATAATAGGAGTTGACCTCTATTTGTACAAATGAAAGAAGTTGATGGTATATTTTATAAAGAATGAAGGAATGGTTGAAAGATACTGTGCTTTATTATTTCCTCGATTATAACTTATATCGTTGTAGAAATAGAAACAAAGAAATTACAGCAAAGCAAGACTGCTAGAAAGCGATGTGCTAAATTGGCAGAAGATAAGAAGGATGAGCTAAGAAAGAAAAGAAGAGAAGCATATGCACGGAAGAAGGAAACTAAATATGCATCCATGTTAGATGGTCTTCAACATGGTAATTAAATCAGGTTTATTAAATAATAGTAACATCCTTAGTTACATTTAGATGATAAGTATAAGTGTAATGTAGATTCAATAGTTATATGGAGTTTGCGAAATAAAAAAAGGCAACAGAGAAATTATAAAAATTCTAACTAAGCGAGATATATATATTCACTTTATATCCATAGATCAACCCTATAAAAACTGAGATTGTTATGAATTTAGAGCATTTGAGACGTACAAATCAAGGAATTGTGATAAAGGTTGTTGTTGGTGAGAGTGTTGTAGGTATAGTTTTCCACGAGTGTGTATATTTGAGAGTTTAGTGTTTTCAATAAACACCTTATTACCTTCTCCTTGTAGTGCTTTAATAAAAAAGCCTTTGTATAGTTCATTGTCCAATCCAATAGATCGAGGAAAGGTTCAAATGACCTTTTATAGTTCGTTTGAGTTTGGTGAGCATAGTATTGGTTTAAAATTTTTCAATTTTTTCCCAGATAAAATGGAGTGATAAGAGTATGATCTATAATATAATAGTTATCTCATATATCGTAATTTGCTTTATAGGATTGTCTTTAAAGCATTCTCATAATGGTTTGAATCTATTAGCTGAGCAACCTTGGTTTGAGATGGATTTATTGTGGTTGCCAACCAACTTCAAGAAACATATTAATGCATTCTCTTCTGTGCAAAATGGAGATATAATTGGACAAAGCAACAATACTCAAATTGGTGAGTAACTATATCAAACTCACAAGCTAAAAGAAAAAAAAAACAATAATTCTGCTGTGATATTTATCTCCAATTGGATTATGCATGATGCAAGCTTGCCTTCTAAGGTGGTCAAAAGGATAAGAACTACTCGAGGTATATAAATACCCAATTATATAAGCTGTAAAATAAGATATTAGGAATAACATAGTATATGCAGTGTTTAAAACTATTATCTTTGGTTTTATAGGTAACAAGATATTAGGGAGGTCTATCCTAGAGCATTTGGTAGATGAAGAAGATATACTTTCTTCAGTGCAAAGCTGTAAACATTGCACAACAAAGAGATTCTACCTTGAGCCAAATAGTTTTTGCTGTGGTGTTGGAACTATGTCATTAGTTTCTAATGATGTTCCAAATGATTTTTATGACTTATACACTTCTGCTTCTAATGATTCAACTGAGTTCCGAAAATATGTTCGTACTTATAATAATACTTTTGCTTTCACATCATTTGGAGTTAAATATGATAAAAGCTTGTGCCAAATAAATAGGGGTATATACACATTCAAAGTTCAAGGCCAAGTTTACCACTATATTAATGAGTTGTTGCCCATAAATGCTTCTCCTTCTTACTTACAACTTTACTTTTATGATACTGAGCATGTGGTGTAAAACAGGGTGAACCTTTCAGATAAGATGAATATTGGCATCTTACGTAGAATTGTTGATATTCTAGCGATTAATCCATATACTATTTTCTTCCAGAGCTTGACCAATGTTCCTAATTTGGAGACTCTAGAAATTTTTGTGAGATCAAATGCTGGTTTAGATCAAAGGATTTACAATGCTCCTTTAGCATCACAAGTAGCTGGAATATGGATAAATGATGCTAATTCTGTTGAGCGCAAGCAATGGGATATCATTGTGTATAGCCACTCTGGCTACAGTCACAAAGTTCAGTATTATTTTGGATGTTATGATCCACTGCAATATCCATTATTGTTTCCACTTGGTGATACTGGTTGGCATCAAAGTATACAGAGAATAAATAAAAGGGGAGAACAACTTTGTGGGGGGCAATTATTACTTAATCCACGTGAAATGATATCTGCCAGTAATCTAATTACAAAAGAAACAAGAGGTAATTTAGTTATAGTGATTGTGATTTTAATTTTAGTTATTAATACTGCTATTATTATTATTAAATTTATAGTGTTGGAGAAAGCAAAGCACAGTATAGGTGTGGTTTCTTGCAGTGAATATTACTATTATAAATTGCAAATAGGACCGAATACCAAGTCCATTATGTTACGTCTAGGGCGCCTTTTGCAGTAGTTTATCGTTAATTTGTATATCAAAATTGAAACATTAAGATTATATTATTTTCGAACTCGACAGAATGAAATTCGAGCTGAACTGTATCAATGAATTGTTGATAGCCTTGGAATGGGAGAAAGCCGTGGATATAAAGTTGGGAGGCGTGTTATTTTGCCGACATCATTTATTGGTGGTCCACGTGATATGCGTCGACGATATGTAGATACAATGGCATTAGTACAGAAGTTTGGAAAACTTGACATATTTTTAACAATGACCTGCAACCTTGCATGGTCAGAAATTGGGACAGAGCTACAGCCATGAGAGGAAGCAACAAATAGACCAGATTCGGTATCGCGTGTCTTTAGAGTAAAATTAGAGCAACTAAAAATTGAGCTATTCAAAAAAGAAATATTTGGACTTGTGGCAGCTTATGTTTATGTTGTTGAGTTCCAAAAAAGAGGCCTGCCACATGCTCATTTCCTAATTATACTAAAACCAAATGCCAAACTTAGATCACCTGATTCTTACGACCAAATTATATGTGCTGAACTACCGACAAAGATAAAAACCCACATTTGTATGCAATGGTTGTTAGGCATATGATAGATGGACCTTGTTGCCATTTGAATCTAAAGAATGTTTGTATGAAACGAGATGACTATTATAAAACCACTATCCCAAAGATTTCTGCCCTAAAACAACTCATGGTATGGATAGATACCAGTGTATAAAAGGCGTGATGATGGAGAAAAAGTAAAGGTTCGAGGTGCAAATTTAGACAATCAGTGGGTGATACCATATAATCCTTATCTATTGGCAAAATTTGATTGTCACATGAATATTGAAATCTGCTTAACAATTAAAGTTGTTAAATATTTGTACGAGTACATATATGAGAGACATGATAGAGTTGCGTTTCACATAAGTTCAGAGCCAGATGTGGTTGATATAGATGAAATTAAAAGTTTCCAATCTGCAAGGTGGGTATCTCCTTCGTAAGCAATCTGGTGCATTTGTAGCTTTGTTTTAAATGAAATGCGACCTGTAGTAATTAGCTTACAGTTACATTTAGAGGACAATCAACTTGTGAGTTTTAGAAAAAGCGATAATCTTGAGAGTGTAATAACAAATGATTTCTCTTTAAAATCGATGCTGACTAAGTATTTTGCAATGAATAAGGCAAAGCTGCAAAATACTAAATATCTCTATGAATAGTTTTCAGAACATTTTGTTTGGGATCAACAGAAAAAGTTTAGACTCGAAGAAAGAAATGAGATGTGATTGGTAGAGCCGTAACTGTAAATCCAATTGAAGGGGAATGATATTATTTACGCTTATTGTTAAATCATATTAAAGGACCAGCATCATTTGATGAATTGAAGTGTATTAGTGGTGTTAGAGTTAATTCATATGACATCACAGATTTGATTCATTTCAATTAGGAAGAAATAGGATCAAAAGAAATAGAAGATGAGTTAAGCATTGTTATTTCTGAAGAAGATATTCTTTCAGCATCAAGGTTAAACAAGGAACAAAAAGCTGCATACAATGCTGTGTTAGAAAAGGTCTTCTCAAATAAATAGGGAGCTTTTTTCATTGATGGCCCTAGTGGAACTGGCAAAACCTTTTTGTATCGTGTACTTCTTTCAATAGTTAGGTCAACGGGTTATGTTACCCATGCTACTGCAACATCTGGAGTTGCTGCATCAATATTGTCTGGTGGTAGAACAGCTCATTCACGATTTAAGATACCAATAAATATTAATAAGAATAGCAGCTGCACTATTAGTAAACAATTCGGCGTTGCTAAGTTATTACTGTAGGCAGGATTTTTTGGGAAGGCCTGGCCGATCTCTCAAGCCAATGTCGATGAGTCCAAACTCATTACAAGAAAGAGAAGTTAGAATGGGTCAACCCTTGTTGGGCCGATCACACTATAATGATTAAGTTAGCAAGCTTAATCGAGAATAGAATGAATAAAAGTTGTATATACTTGGAGTTAATTGTCCATACTTGGCTTTTGAGGGCTTGGGTATTTATAGTGTGATCGATGGAGTGTTTTGCTCCTGGCCTACCAGCAGGTCATCATGGCCTGTTGGGTAGGCATCATCATATACCGCCGACTGACTGCGTACAGGGCCTGTCTTACCGTCGCTGAAGAATCTGGCTAATAGGACGTGCAGGTCGACATCGCGTGGGGAGCTACTGGCGCATTTAATGCGAATCAACTCTGCATTTAATGCTTTGAGACCATTAGCGGTTTGGGCTCACCTCTCGCGATTTAGGCCAATATCGGCACCAAGTAGGCGCCTTGGGCCAGATCGTTTTGTAGCGCTTGATTTGGGCTAGCTAGCAGCCCAACTTCAATGTTATGTTGATTGGGCCTAACTAGATGGGTTGAGCCGTGTGTTTTTACCCCACAATTGCTCTAGCTTCTAAAAGCTTCTCGGTTTCTTCAATAACGGCGTCCATATGCTGTGTTACCACCCTTCTACCCTTTTGGACCACAGGCCGACTTTTCGGGTCAACGTTTAGCCTGTGGCAGGCAATATCGGCATCAATTCTTGGCATATCATAAGGAGTCCAGGCGAACACTTCCAGGTAACTTGTTAACAACTCAATCAGAGAGCGTTCCTCCGTTTTGGACAAAGAGGTGCCGACGAAAAAGTACTTATCATCCTGCCGATCGATGTGTATCTTCTTTAGGTCCTCCACAACCTTGTTCTCAGGCGTCTGCCCCACATTGTCGATAGTGGGGGTGTCTTCGTGCAGCTCCATCATCTGCGCTCTTTCGGCCTTTGTTTTAGTTGCGCATGTCGTCAGGAAACACTGTTTGGAAGCCACTTGGTCACCTCTTATTTCCCCCACTCCACCGGGGATCGGGAATCTAATTAGTTGATGGTAGGACGAGGGGATAACTTTCATGAGGTGCAACCAAGTTTGTCCTATGATAGCATTGTTGGGGGAAGGCACGTTGACTACTTGGAATTTTGTCTGCAACGTAATTCCTGCAGCAGTCATTGGAACCGTTACCTTCCCCATGGGCCAAACCGGATCTGAGCTAAATCCGACCAACGGGTTGAGTGATGGCTGGAGGTCGGACTCCTTGAGCTCTAATTTTTTGAACAAGCTGTAATACATGACTTCGGACGAACTTCCTTGGTCAATGAGCAATCTTTTCACGTCACAGTCCGCTATTCTCAATGTTACAATCAAGGCATCATTATATGGGGTCTGCACCCCCATGAGGTCTTCGTCAATGAAGGTAATGCACGCAGGGCCATTGACGACCTTGACTTTCTTGCTCGGTGCTTGTATCTGCATTACTTCCCTCAAGTGTGCAGCCTTCTATATTTCGGCTTGGTATCTATATGGGTCGACGGTTCTTGATTCAGCCAAACTGTATAACACATTGATTACTCGGACCGGTCTTGCTTCAATCTCTTTTTGGGGTGCATCTTCCACTCGCGGTTGCTTGGCCTCGTTTTTCATCTTGTCACGATTAATAAATTGGTTGAGATGGCTAGCCTTGGGCCAAATCCTCCAAGTGGGTCTTAAGATGTCGACATTGCTCCGTTTGGTGCCCCTTTTCACGATGGTAAGAACAGAACGTCTTTTGGTCCCGGGATGCTGGGTCCCTTCCATACTTCGGGGGCCATTTGAAAAATGTTTTGTCACGGATCTGGGGCAAGATTTTATAGATGGGATCATTGAAGACTGTGTAAACCCCATCATTCACCCTTCTTCCCCTGTTGTTGTCATCTTGCCTGGGTTTCTTGGTCTCCTTTTTGTTTGTCTTATCGGCTATACTGTCAACCTTTGTTGATGTTGGCTGAGGCATGTCTTCATCTAGTCTTGTGTAACGCTCGATTCTTAGCATCAATTCCTGTATAGCGAGGGCCAACTTCTTCATCAAGGACTGCTGCAAACGATGCTCCCTAGGAAGGCTGATTTTGAACTGAGTCACAGCCAGCTGTTCGATGCACTCGTTAATTTCGTTGTAAGCCTCCTAGTAGTGTCGTGCGTATGCCCGCAATCCTTTTCCTTCTTCTTTCCGTAAGGTCAGTAAAAAAATCCACCTCCTTGGGCTACAGGCTGTTAGCTATAAATCGAGTAGTGAACAGCTCGGCAAGCTGCCTCCAGTTTGACATGGATCTAGACTGCAACTTGTCGAACCATCGTATGGCTACGTCCCCCAGACTGGAGGGGAAGATTCAGCACATCAATGTTTGGTCACCGCACCATATCACCATCAGCTGCTTGTAATGCTGAACATGGTTAACCGGGTCGGCCTTTCTGTCATATAGGGTGAACTTTGGTGGGGTGAAATTTCGAGGAACTAGGTAGGACTCAATCTCCTCTATGAATGGTGTGGATGCAATTTGGTCTAAGGCTTTCTTGACCAGGTCATGGGTTGTGCATTCCTTAGTTTGGTGCTTCTTGTCCTCCAGCTTTTTGTTGTACCACTTTTCCCAGTCCTTTCACTGTCGATCATCTTTCACACCTTCATTGTTTGGTGGAGTCTCGCTCTTTCCTCTTCGCCGATCTACTCATTCGTTGTCACAGCACCCGGTGCTAGAGGTATAGCTCCCTCTTACTTGCGGCGCCTGAACGTCCCTGCTTCTAGCAATTCTTTCGCGGTTCGGGGACCTTTCTCTCCCACGCCTATCTCTTCCGGAGATTGCCTCTCTCATGATCCGAACTTGGGAGGTGAGGTAAACAATCTCCTCGCAGTGTCGCCGAATCTCTCTTTCAGCCGAACGGAGTGTTTCATCACTTGGGACCTATCCACTAGAGGGTGAGGGGGCAAGGTCCCGGTGGTGGTTTCTGTAGAAGTTTCGCTCCCTAACATAGTCCGAGTTCCTCCGCAGCTCGTCTGGTGCTTCCTGGTGGCTTTCAGCAGGGGTTTGTATTTCCGACCTCAGTATTCTGCCTCAGTGCCAATCTACTGGGATAGATTGGCAGTGTGCCGAATTGGTTTGATCTTTGCTAGAGGAGGCTCTGTTACCTCGTTCATCGTGGTTCTCTCCTCTTCCTCTTCGATCGTTCAAACTCATGGTTTTCTAAGCCTTCCCACAGACAGCGCCAATTGTAGGTGGGATTTTTCGGGAAGTCCTGGCCGATCTCTCAAGCCAATGTTGATGAGTCTAAACTCACTGCAAGAAAGAGAAGTTAGAATGGGGCAACCCTTGTTGGCCCGATCACACTCCGATGATTAAGTTAACAAGCTTGATCGAGAATAGAATGAATAAAAGTTGTATATACTTGGAATTAATTGTCTATACCTGGCTCTTGAGGGCTTGGGTATTTATAGTGTGATCGATGGAGTGTTTTGCTCCTAGCCTACTAGTAGGTCATCATGGCCTGCTGGGTAGGCATCATCATATGCTGCCAATTGATAGCAGTAAGGCCTGTTTTACCGTCGTTGAAGAATTCAGCTGATCGGACGTGCAGGTCGACGTCGCATGGGGAGTTGCTGGCGCATTTAATGCGAGTCAACTCCACATTTAATGCTCTGAGACAGTTAGCGGTTTGGGCTCACCTCTCGCAGTTTGGGCTAATGTCGACACCAGGTCGGCGCCTTGGGCCAGACTGTTTTGTAGCACTTGATTTGGGCCGCCCAGCAGCCCAACTTCAATGTCATGTTGATTGGGCCTAACCAGATGGGTTGGGCCTTATGTTTTTGCCCCACAATTATGAATGACAAAACTTATAATCTGGGATGAAGCATTTATGGCTAAAAGACAAGCAATTGAGACCTTCAATAAAATGATACAAGATATAAATGAATTTGAACTTCCTTTTGGTGGAAAATTAGTTGTGTTTGGTGGTGAATTCCACCAAGTTCTACTAGTTGTTTCAAAAGCATATAGAGAAGAATCATTAGATGCAGCCTTGGTTAAATCACCTTTTTGGAATATATTAGAAAAACTGAGCCTAATAGAAAATATGAGAGCTAAATTTGATTATTCATTTTGCAATTTTTTGTTGCGTGTTGGTGATGGTAAAGAGCCAGTTTAATTGATGACAAAATAAGAATACCATCGCAAATGGTTCTTCCTTATATAAATGATGCTGATTCTTTGCATGTTCTTATAAACTCGGTATTTCCAAATGTTAATACATATGCAAGCAATGTGCATGATATGATTAACCGAGAAATATTAACTCCAAAGAATGACTATGTGGATGATATAAACAACACTCTTATTAGCAGGTTTCCAAGACTTCCTAGGAAATATAAGAGCTTTGACAAAACATTGGATCCAATTGAACAAGGTCAATATGAAGATTTTTTGAACAGCGTAACACCAAATGGATTGCCTCATATTTTAACACTCAAACCCAGCTGTCCAATTATTCTATTAAGAAATATAAATCCATTTAAGGGTTTAAGTAATGGTACTCACTTAATTTGTGTAAATCTTAAGGATAATCTAGTAGATGCTGAGATTGCTATTGGTCATCATTGTCGCGCCCAGATTTTTCGTACTCGAGGAATACACACACAAGTGGGAAAAATATTGTACTCTCTTGTTAGAACTCATCCTCTTAGAAGAATGAGTGCGACTAAGTTTGAATTGAAAATAGATTTTGAATAAAGGGCTTTTGGAAAAAGATTCGGAGTCGCCACCTAACTTGATTAAAGTGAGTTAGGTCACCTAAAAACTAAGCATAATCCGAAGACTACACTTAGGGTTTTCAGAAAACGATTTTGGAAAACATCCTCAAGAGAGGGTTTTTAGAAAAACAGGTTATTTAGCAACCTTTGGAAAATATTTAAGCCATTTTTAGAAAAATAACTCCGTTTTTGGTTTTTCGAAAACAGTGATCCTTGGTTCGGAGGTTGGTTACGTGTAGGGAAGACGCACTAAGCCATCACCCTACCCCGCCCTTGCGGTACGTACATGTCTATTCACCCTAGATTCACCTATGAAAGTCTTCAACTAACAAATGTCTAATCCTATTCACTTTAGAAAAGAATTTTTAAAAGAATGATGCATGATGTGTAAATGTAAGAAAAAGAGAGTTGGAAAATAGATTTGGAAAAGAAGAATCGGAGTTTGAAATTAGAAAGAAAGTTTAGAAATTGAAATTGAGGATTGAAAAGAGATTTTTAGAATTGGAAGTTGGAAATAGAACATAGAATTGGAAATTGGAAAGCAGTTATGGAATTGGAGATTTGAAAAAGGTTGTGACTGCACCCATGAGGGTTGCCTACGTATCCTTTTTGAGGAATCAGGTCAGTCATAATTCGGACAAGAGTCCAATAGAAAGTAGAAGATTTTGATTAGAAGAAAGAAATTTTGATTTGGAATTCGAATTGGAAGATTAGGAAATCAGGATTGAACTTGAAAGAGGATTTGACCCTTGGAAGAGAACTTGGACTAGATTTGGAAAGATAGAGTTTTGAGAAACCTAGACTTAGGAAAGATGAAACTTTGGAAAGACTTGAGATTTAAGAAAGATTTGACTCGAATGTTGGACTTGGAAGATTAGGGAAAGATTGGATTTAGGAAAGATTCGAATTAGGAAAGTTTTTATTTTAGGAAAGGTTCTATATTAGGAAAGGTTCAAAATAGGAAAGTTCCGTTTTAGGAAAGTTTCGAGATTGGAAATTTTGAATTAGGAAAGTTTTGAAATTGGAAAGTTTGATTTTAAGAAAGTATTGAAATTGGAGAGTCTTAAATTTGGAATGTTTTGAAATAGAGAAGTTTTAAAAGTAAGAAAGTTTTAGACTTTGGAAAGATTTGAAGTTTAGGAAAGTTTAGAATTTAAGAAAGATTCAAAGTTTAAGTTTTAGAAATTCTTAAAATTAGGAAAGGTTTGAGATTAGGAAAGATTTGAAAGTTTAAAGTTTAAGGAAAGATTTAAATGTTTAAATTTTAGAAATTTGAAGTTTAGGAAAGTATGAGATTAGGAAGGAGTGGATTAGGAAATGTTTAGACTAGGAAGGATTGAGATTCCTATTTCCTAAAACAAAAGATTGGATTTTGTTTCTAAAAAGAGGTGTTTTGATTTTGTTTCCAAAAATGGAGGATATGATCTAGTTTCCTAAATGGAAGTATGGATTTGGTTTCCTAAAGGGAAGATTGGATTTGGCATGGATTTGGTAGGATGAAGTTTTGGAAATCCTAAATTTGGAAGTCTATAGTTTTGACATAGAAAATTGGTTTTTGGAAACTTATGATTTTGATGTAAAAGGGGAGATTTTGGAAATCTAGGTTTTAAGGCAAGAGTGGAAATTAAGTTTTGAGAAAGGAAATTAGGGTTTCCTAATCATGGGTTATAGGGTTGGACTTGGGGTCTAAGAAAAGAGATTTTTGGAAAGTGAGTTTTTAGAAAAATATAGTTTTTTAGAAGGAAATCCTAGAGAGGAGTTTTTAGAAAGTGAATTTTGAAAAGAAAGTTTTTCGGAAGGGATTTTGGAAAGTAAAGCTTTGAGAGAGTTCTTGGAAAGAGAGGTTTCAGAAGGAGATCTTAAAAAGGAGTTTTTGGAAAGCAAATTTTGAAAAGAGAGTTTTTGAAAAAGGATTTTTGGAAGGAGTTTTTCTAAGAAGGAGACCTAGGGAGCACTTTTAGAAAGTGAATTTTGAAGAGATCGTTTTGGAAAGGAGTTTTTAGGAAAGTGAGTTTCATGAAGGGAAGTTTTAGAAAACAACTTCGGAAAGGAATTTTGAAAAGGAGGTTAAAGAGAATTTTTAGAAAGTGTATTGGAAAAGAGATTTTTTAGAAAGAGAGATTTTTGAAAAGAAAGTTTTAGAAACGTTCATAAAAATATCTTATTTTCCTAAAACGATTCTAACCATAAGAAGGTTAGAACCATTTTAGGATAGCGGTTTTGAAAACAACAATATTTGAAAATATGGACCATATTGGCCATTTTAAATGTAACACTTTCCTAAAGGAACCCTATCCATAGAAAGGTTAGAATTACCTTAGGATTGTGATTTTTGAAAACAAGTTTTGGAAAAGAACATTTTGATGCAAGTTTGAAAACGATGTTAATGCAAGTTTTGAAAACAAGTTGGAAAACGAAGTTTGGAGGAATGCAAGATCATGATATGCACAATGCAAGTTGGGGTCACGAACATACAAGGTCAAAGGCTTCACCACATAATCAAGGGGCCGAACCCACGTGGTCTTCGGTTAGACTAAAAGAAAGCCCCTGACACGGTGACCTCCAATAGCCTAATCCTACACATGGACCGAGAAGTCCCTTGTTTCAATCATGCAAGAAAGGGGGATGGGAAGAAGATGGAGGATTAAAATAGAAGAAAACCCAAGTGGGTTCGGAGGGAAAAGAAAAAGAGGGAAGATGCGTAAACTTAAATAGAGAGCCTATCTTGTATCTTCTTTATTTTGCTTTGCTTTGCGCGCTTTGTTTTTCTTGCTCTATTTTCTTGCTTCGGTCCTTGCTTCGCTTCAGTCTTCAAGAACTTGTCTTCGATCTTCGGGAGCTTCGAAGTTGCAGCACTTCAAGTCTTCAATGGAGGCTTTGAGGCTAATGTATAAGTGTATAAGAGTGTATGTGAGTGTATAGGAGGCTAGGGTTTGGTGTATGGTGGTTAGGGTTTGGAAAACCTAAAGGAGACTAGGGTTTAGAGAGGCTACAAGCTCTGTATATCGAATAATAGGGTTTTTAGACTAAGTTTGAGGACCTCTTTCACGTTGGAGAAGGCTCTGTATTTATAGAGAGAAGAATGACTTGGCACCTGTTGCAGTGGCGCTAGGCCAAAAATCCTTCTGGCGCCACTCCAGGCCAAAATTTGGTTTGGCGGCACTACTAGTGGCGTCAGCCACTTAGGAAAGTTTTTAAGTCGGCAAGTAACGTATCTTTAGAAGATTTGGGCGCCTGTACTAGTGATTACCATGCAATTTTTAGCCTAGCTTCACTAGGAGTGACTCCTGAAGGTTTGGGAATGATTTGAAGGGGCTGGAAATGACCCGGAAGGCCGAAAAAGGATAGGAACCCTTAGAACAGTGTCTTGGAGGTAATAGACTTAAAAAATGATTATAGGATGTGTTAGAAGGGTTGACCAGGCCTGGATTGGAAAACTACCAGGATCGACTCGAAATGTCCCAAAAGAAGACTCAATGTTTGGAAACATTATTTAGAATGTTCCAGGAGGTTACCAGTTTGATACCCAGAGCTGGTGTGGTCGGAAAAGGGGACCGGCCCACCAGGGGCAAAATGATCATTTTGTACCGTGTTTGCCGGAATTGACTCGGAATGATCCGAAGAGATAATGAAAGGTCAGGAATACTATAAAAAGCATTCTTGGAAGGTTACCGGTTTGATACCCAAAGCCGGTGCGGTTCCCGAAGCGTTCGGATGCCTAAGGGCAAAATGGTCATCTTGACTGAAAAATCTCGAAATTGGCCCGAAACTGGCTAGAAGGCACCTAATCAAGCTAGATTGCCTTTAAGACAATCTTAGAAAGGTGGACTTACCGTGCTGAAGACTTAGGTACTTTCTTGAGAAATGTGCCGAAAATGGCCCTAGGGGCAGTTTGGTCATTTTTCACCGAAGTGGGTTAGCAGGCAATGGTGTTGACCTGGGTTTTGAGTATTTCAGCCACTCTGACGATGGTCCCATGATACAGAGGTTTGTTGGCAATTCCCTATATCGACTTGTTTGCGAGTACTTCCGCTACTCTGACGGTTGCGTTGTTTACGGGTACTTCTGCTACTCTGACGGTTCGCGATCATTCCCGAGACTGCCTGATCTCGGGAAGTTGCTAAATGGACTTAGCGCTTGAGGAATCAACTTTCTCAAAAGGCGTGCCGAAACGGACATTTCTGCATTGGTGGGCTAGCAGGCGCTAAAGATGGACCGTTCTACTATCTAGGAGACTTGGGGTCTCGTCCCGGTCAACGGGTTTGAAAGGACTTACCGTTCCAAAGAGTTCACTTGAAAACGTGTCGGATAGGATAGACTTACTGCCTTGAGGAATCAAATTTCTCGAGGGAGGGATTGGAATTAAAATTGGACTTGATTTCTCGAGGGAGGAATCAAAAGGGGACTTTTCGTCTTCGAGAAGACGTGCGTATTGGAATTGGACCGAACAATGCCCCCAAGGGCATTTGGGTCCTTTTGCCTTTATTTGGGCCCAAAGGGCGAGTGAAGCAATCGATTGATGGGATTAGACTTGAAAAGTTGATTTAGATTGGCATACGTCCATATTGACTTGAATACAAGTCTGAACAGACTGGAGACTGCCAAGTGGACAAAAATAGGGTGCTTACAATCACCGAGGAAAAAGAATCTTTTTGCCTAGAATTCCTTTATAACCTGCTGAAGCTGATAAATACCCAGTTGTCTTTGAAAGGAGACAGTTTCCAATCAGATTGTGTTTTCCAATGACAATAAATAAAGCCCAGAGTCAAACTTTGGAATTTGTTGGGATATATTTACCTCAACCTGTTTTTTCTCATGGTTAATTATATGTTGCATTATCAAGAGTAAGAAATGCAAACTCTATTAAAATTCTCATAAGACCTACCTCTTTAAATGATTCTTATTGTTGGGAATTTATACTAAAAGACATGCTTTATGTAATGACCTTAGTATTTATTAATAAATTGGTTATTCCATTTTAATGAGAATCTGTGTGAGAAATATTTGCATTGTGTTATTTATTTTATGATTATGCATGTGTGTCTCTTATTCTATATAGTAGATGATTTAGTGTGTAGAGTACGGCTTACACACGGAAGATCAGATCATCAGTTCTTTTGGAATATAAGTTTATCGTTCACAGTCTTAGATGGAAATGGACACACCATCAGTAGAATTGTAGTACAAGGTTTTAATAGGTCTGTCTTGACTATGAGGAACGGTATAGTTCCAACTCCTTATACTAGTACACTTTGTGTGTATTGAACAGGACCGTGTTGAGGTAATTATTTTTATGCTGACTATATAAAACAATTAATACCTCATGATTATTATGAGGGCTTATGCTCTTAATCTTAATGTAATAAATAGACACGTGCATGTAGTATTTATTATTTTGATTCGTAGAAGAGTGAAATTCTTTGTGGGTCAATAAACTCAGTGAGTTGGACAATAACATTATGTGTATGGTGAATATTTATTATTGATGAAATTCACGTCCCTGTATAGGGATTGATGATACTCTCTTGAGGAAGCTTATAAGTTTTGATTATGTCAAACCCTGCAGGTGGATTATAAATCCGACATATCAAATAAGTTAAGTGGAAGGTCTCAAGGAATTAAATAAGTCTATTAAATTTAATTGTCAGTAATTTAATTTAATAAACGGGTATCTATAATCTTAATGTGGGGAGATAAATAGGCATTTAATAATATGGAGTTCGAAATATAATTTTTAGTATAACAGGAAGTGCAATTATAATTCGTTAGTGGTATAAATTATAATTTATGTAAATAAGGATTAATCTTGTTTGGATTAGATGTCCTTATTTGCATAGGAAGCCCTAGTTATACTAATCATATGGTTCCTGTTGTAGCCTATATATATATACGCGCTCTAAGAGCTGCTAGGGTTATACTTTGCACATAATTGAGAGATACACGTTTTTGTGAGGAAGAGAAACCCTAGCAGCGGCGAGCCCACTCTCTGTAAAGTAAGGCGTGTACGAGGAATACAGCAGAAGTCTGAAGGTTGAGTTTGAGCGGTTGCTTCGTGCTTAGTGCTGATTCTTATTATTCGAGATCAAACCAGAGAGATCTCGAAGGTATGATTCTAATCACGTAGATTAGGCAATGCTAATCAGATCAAAATATTTGGTAGTATGCATATACACTATAGCCAGGTCGTGGAAAATTCCGCAGTCCCCACCACTCGTAATGATTGCACAACAAATGTGGTTTATGAAGAATTGCTAGCATTAGTAAGAGTTGTATGATTATACATATACATATATGCATGTACATATATAGATGAATCTGTATATAAGATTTTTTTTGCTATAACTGCTTAAATGGGATAACTCCAAATGATTGTTGCTAATATAAGCAACCTTTTGCTGTTTCACTTCCATAATTAAGTTTTACTGCTAATTTTTTGCATAACAAAGCTAATTTCTGCTCCCAGATAAATTATGCATTGTTAAAACTGTCTCAGTTGGATATCACTTTTATAACATGCTCTTTCAACAAAGTAAGATATACTGCATTATTCATTTTTATGCTTAGTATCTATGTTCACCAACAATTTCATTTCTTATTTTACACCTTTTCGTTTTTTTTTTTAAGATTTGACAAATGGCATGAAAACTAAGCTTCATTGAAGATATCTGCCCAAAAAGTATAAACTGGACAGTCCAGATACAAGTTGTTGAGAGAGGATACCCACGCAATACACCTCCAAGCCCAACCAAATTCCAAAGGTTCACTTTGATAGATTCAAAGGCAAGATTACATATATATCTTATCATTTACTATTTTCAAATTTTTCCCTCTTTTATATATGCTTTTCCTATTTATAATTATCTAAATCAGTATGTTGTTCCAATATATGATTGAATTCTTTTATCTCTTAACGAATAATCTCTTCTTTATATAGGCAGATCCGGTGCAAGCAACTGTGTTTTCAAATGATATACATCTATTCGAAAAATCATTGTCATTGCTGGGAAAATACTATGTCTCTAATGCAATTGTGAGGCAAATCACTGGATCACACAAAGTTCTCACACACCAATATCAGTGGATAATCAGCAACAAAACACTTGTTGAAGCTGTGAATGATGAGGAGGAGAATAATATTACACTGAAATTTAACTTTCTCCAATTTTCCGACCTTGATAAATATCTGAACTCCACATCACAAGTAGGTAAGACATGTTAAATCTAATACTTACCTACTACGCAAAAAATTTGGACTTTACATCACAAGTTAGTAAGACAAATTGGATCTCACTATTACTCTTTACAAATGTTAACCAATTAAACTAAATCCTAATGTTTTTGAAGACATTATTGAAGTAGCTATGACTATTGCACCAGCAAGACAAGTTCAAACAAGGCATGGTGAATCAACTGTTCGTGAAATTGTTCTTATAAACAAAGAGTAAGATTTAGTGCTACTATCATTATTTTACATCCCTAGTAATTACTAATATTAACTGTGCTACATTTTTTTAGATCAAAGCCTTTGATCCTAACCAAGTGGGATCATTTTGTATCCAGTGAGTGCATTGCTATTGAAGATGTTATACAATCGAGACATATAATTGTGGTAATACGGCTAAAAGATGAGACATTTATTGATATATTTTTGTAAGCACCCCATTTTTGCTCGCTTGGCAGTCTCCAGTCCGTCTAGACTTGTATTCAAGTCAATATGGATGTATGCCAATCTAAATTAACTTTCCAAGTCTAATCTCGTCAATCGATTGCTTTGCGGGCCCTTTGGGCCCAAATAGAGGCAAAAGGACCCAAATGCCCTTGGGGGCATTGTTCAGTCCAATTCCAATAGGCACGTCTTCTTGAAGACGGTAGGTCTCCTTTTTCAAGTCCAATTCCAATTCTAATCTCTCCCTCGAGAAAGTTAATTCATCGAGGCAGCAAGTCTATCCGGTCCGACACGTTTTCGAGTGAACTCTTTGAAATGGTAAATCCCTTTAAACTCATCGACTGGGACGAGACCCTAAGTCCCCTAGATAGTAGAACGGTCCACTTTTGGCACCTGTTAGCTCGCCAATGCAGAAATGTCCATTTCGGCACACTTTTTGAGAAAGTTGATTCCTTAGACGTTAAGTCCATTTAGTAGCTTTCTGAGATTAGGCAGTCTTGGGAATGATCGCGAACCATCAGAGTAGTAGAAGTACTCGTAAACATCGCAAGGGTCAGAGTGGCAGAAACACTCGTAAACAGGTTGATATGAGAAATTGCCAACAAACTCCTATATCATGGGACTGCCGTCAGAGTGGCGGAAACACTCAAAACCCAAGTCAACACTAGTGCCTGCTAGCCTACTCCGGTGAAAAATGACCAAACTGCCCCTAGGGCCATTTTCGGCACGTTTCTCGAGAAAGTACCTAAGTCCTCGGAACGATAAGTCCACCTTGCCAAGATTTTCTTAAAGGTAATCCGGCATGATGATCATTTTGCTCCTAGGCATCTGAATGCCCCAAGAACATACCGGCTCTGGCTATCAAACCGATAACCTCCCAAGAATGGTTCTTACAGTATTCTCGACCTTCCATTATCTTTCTAGGTCATTCCGAGTCAATTCCGACAAACTCGATGTAAAATAACCGTTTTGCCCTTGGTGGGCCGGTCACCTTTTCCGACTACACCAGCTCTAGGTATCAAATCGGTGACCTCCTGGGACATTCTAAATAATGTTTCCAAACCTCGAGTCTTCTTCCAGGGCATTCTGAGTCCGTCCTAGCAGCTTTTTGGCCGGGTTGACCATTTTGTCCTTAATGGCCCGATCAACCCTTTTAACACATCTTGACATCACTCTTCAAGTCTACTATCTCCAGGACACTATTCTAAGTGTTCCTGTCCCTTTCCGGCCTTCCGGGTCATTCCCGATCCTTTCAAATCATTGCTGGACTTTTCGGAGTCACTCCTAGTAAAGTCAAGCTAAAAATTGCATGGTAGTCAGTAGTACAGGGCCTTAAACCTTCTAAAGACACGTTGCTTGCCGACTTAAAAACTTTCCTAAGTGGCTGGCGCCAAGCCAAATTTTTACCTGGCACCACTTCTAGTGGCGCTAGGAGGAGTTTTGGCCTAGCGCCACTACAATAGGCGCTAAGTCATTCTTCTCTTTATAAATACAGAGCCTCCTTTAGCGTGAAAGAGGTCAGCAAACTCAGTCTAAAAACCCTACTCTTCGATATATAGATCTCGTAGCCCCCCTAAACCCTAGTTTTCTTTAGGTTTTCCAAACCTTAGTCTCTATACACAAACCTTAGCCTCCTATACACTCATACACACTCTCATACACTTATACACTAGCCTCCAAAGCCTCCATTGAAGACTTGAAGTGCTGTAACCCGAAGCTCTCGAAGATCAAGACAAGTTCCCGAAAATCAAGACAAAGATTGAAGTGAAGACCGAAGCAAAGCAAGAAGAACAAAGCGTATAAAGCAAAGCAAATAAAGAAGATACAAGGTAAACTCTCTATTTAAGTTTATGCATCTTCCCCCTCTATTTTCTCCCTCCGAACCCACTTGGGTTTTCTTCTATTTTAATCCCTCATCTTTTTCCCCCCCTTTTTTGCATGCTTGAAACAAGGGACTTCCCGGTCCATGTATAGGATTAGACTATTGGAGGTCATTGTGTTGGGGGCTTTCTTTTAGTCTAACCGGAGATCACGTGAGTTCGGCTCCCTTGATTATGTGGTGAAGCCTTAACCTTGTATGTTCAGTCCCCCAACTTGCATTGTGCATATCATGATCTTGCATTCCTCCAAAATTCATTTTCAAAACTTGCGTCAAAACCGTTCTCAAACTTGCGTTAGATCTTTTTCTTCAAAACTTGTTTTCAAAATCACAATCCTAAGGTGATTCTAATCTTTCCATGGCTAGGGTTGTTTTAGGAAAATGTTACATTTAAAGTGACCGATATGGTCCATATTTTCAAAATCATTGTTGTTTTCAAAACCACTATCTTAAAGTGGTTTTGGCCTTCTTATAGTTAGGATCGCTTTAGGAAAGTGAGATATTTTATATACTTTCTAAAAACTCTCTTTTCAAATCTCTCTTTCTAAAAAATCTCTTTTTCTAATACACTTTCTAAAAATTCTTTTCAATCTCCTTTTCAAAATTTCTTTCCAAAGTTGTTTTCTAAAACTTCCCTTCACAAAACTCACTTTCCTAAAAACTCCTTTCCAAAACACTCTCTTCGAAATTCACTTTCTAATAACGCTCCCTAGGTCTCTTTCCTAGAAAAACTCTTTCCAAAAATCTTTTTCCAAAACCTCTCTTTTCAAAATTCGCTTTCTAAAAACTCTTCTCTAGGATTGTCTTCCAAAAATCTCCCTTTCTAAAAGCTCACTTTCAAAAATCTCTTTCCTTAGAGTCCAAGTTAAACCCTAGAGCCAACGATTAGGAAACCCTAACTTCTTTTCTTAAAACATGATTTTCAATCTTGCCTTAAAACCTAGATTTTCAAAATCTCTCCCTTTTACATCAAAATCATTAGTTTTCAAAAACCTCTTTTCTACGTCAAAGCTATAGTCTTCCAAACCTAGGGTTTCTAAAACTTCCCTTTCCAATTCCATGTCAAATCCAGTCTTTCCTTTAGGAAACCAAATCCAATATTCCCTTTAGAAAACCAAATCCAATCTTTTATTTAGGAAACTAGATCCTATCCTCCGTTTTTGGAAACAAAATCAAAATACCTCTTTTAGAAACAAAATCCAATCCCTTGTTTTAGGAAATAGGAATCTCAATCATTCCAACTCCAAATCTTTCCTAATCCACTCTTTCCTAATCTCATACTTTCCTAAACCTTAAGTTTCCAAAACTTAAACATTTAAATCTTTCCTTAAACTTTAAACTTCTAAATCCTTCTTCGTCTAAGCTTTTCCTAATTCAACTCTTTCCAAAAATCAACTTTTTCTTAAAAAGAAGACTTTCTAATTTCAAAACTTTTCAATTTTAATTCTTTCTTAATTCGAAATCTTTCCTAAAATGAAACTTTCCAAATTTGAAACCTTTCCTAAAATGAAACTTTCCTAATTCGAATCTTTCCCAAATCCAATCCTTCCCTAATCTTCCAAGTCCAACATTCGAGTCAAATATTTTTAAATCTTAAGTCCTTTCTAAATCCTGTCTTTCCTAAGTCTAGGTTTCCCAAAATTTCATCTTTCCAAATCTAGTCCAAGTTCTCTTCCAAGGGTCAAATCCTTTTTCAAGTTCAATCCTAGGTCTAAGTTCAATCTTGATTTCAAATCCTCTATTCCCTTTTTCCAATCAAACTCTTTTTCAAATCAAAACATTCTATTTTCTATCAGACTCTTGTTCGAACTACGGCTGACCTGATTCCTTAAAAAGGATACGTAGGCAACCTCATGGGTGCGCTCATAACTTCTTTCAAATATCCAGTTCCACAACCTTTTCCTAATTTCCAATTTCCAATTCCATATCTCTTTTCAAATCTCTTTTCCCAAATCTATTTTCAAAATCACATCAAACCTATCTTTTCAAATCTCTTTTCAAGTTTCTTTTCTAAAATCAAATCAAGTTCTTTTCAAATCTATTTCCCAATTTATTTTCAAATCAAAGTCTTTCTATTGCACTTGCATATCATGCACCATTCTTTTAAAAATTCTTTTCTAAAGTGGATAGTTTGGACATTTGTTAATCGAAGACTTTATTAGGTGAATCTAGGGTGAATAGACATGTAGGTACCGCAAGGGCGGGGTAGAGTGATGACTTAGTGCATCTTTCCTACACGTAACCAACCTTCGAACTTAGAATCACTGTTTTCAAAGACCAAATGGAGTTATTTTCAAAAAAGGGTTTAAATATTTTCTAAAGGTTGCCAAACAACCTGTTTTCCTAAAAAATCCTCTCTTGAGGAGGTATTTTCATATTCATTTTCAAAAATCCTAAGTGTAGTCTTCGGATTGTGCTTAGTTTTTAGGTGACCTAACTCACCTTAATCAAGTCAGGTGGCGACTCTAAATGTTTTCCAAAAGCCCTTCATTCAAATTAAATTTCAATTCAAACCTAGTCGCACTCATTCTTCTAAGAGGGTGAGTTCTAACGAGAGAGTACAGAACTTTTCCCGCTTGTGTGTGTATTCCTCGAGTGTAAAAAATTTAGGCGCGACAACCTTCATACAACACTTCTATAGTTACAAACTATTAAATTATCTATGTATATTATATATAATTTTGCATATGATGTATAGGTCTGTCAGTTTCAACTAAATCCTCTAGCTCATTCATGATAAACCTAGATCTTCCTAAAGTAACAACATTGTGCTCCTGGTAACTACATTAGATGAAAAGCATGATTACTATCTTTATTTTATAGATTTCAATAACAATATTATTCTTTCATTATTGCAGGTTTCTAGAGAATGAAGCACAATTAACACAACTGGTCAATGAAAAAGTCTCCTTACCTTCATTAAGTAATCCATTGCCATCAAAAGTTCAAGACATAGTTGCCCTCACTGATGTACCAACTTTGTCAAAAAATGTAATTGCCTTTGTTTAATATCTCTATCCAATAGTTATCTATTTCTTCTTGTATTTTTTGGAAAGACATAATTGTTTATCCATTACAAGAATCCGCCTGGGTAAGAGCTGCAATAACTATTGTCAACTTTAGTCAAAAATTCTGGTATATGGGTTGTAACAAACGCTACAAAAGTATTGCCGTCGAACATGGAAGGGTTTTTACATGTATCCAATGCAATCGAGAAGGAGTAATTGCAAAGCCAAGGTAAATGTATATATATATACTTATGCTCTTTTCTATCCTCCAAAAATCTTTACTTATATTTTACTCCTTTGTTTTCTATTCTAAAAAAATCTATACTTATTTTACTCAATTTTTACGTATATATATACTTTACTCATAAAGATTTTTACTTATAGACCACCCACTTATTTCCATCTTTGTAGTGTTTACTCATAAATTATGCAATGCTCTAACATAATTTAAAATGCTAAATGACTTACATAATTCCTCTTCTAATAAAGGCTTTCTTAAAAAGAAGTATGAATCTTTTTTTTTTAAAATCAACAAAAATTTATTGTTGAAACCCTATTTTATTATAAAAGTAGGTTTGAGGTTTAGCTCAAAGATGATTATTGCATCATCATTGCTACTATGTTTGGGAAAAATGCTGAAAAAGTTTTCCCATTTACAGCAATGGACTTGATGGATAATACAAATGAGGTATACCTATACAAAACCTTTGCAATTTAGAATTTTACTAAAAAATATAAAAGAAAAAATGTAATTTTATTATATTTTTCAATAGGAAGGCATCATTATAAAGGAAATGCTTAAGCAGGATCCAACCAACAATAAATATCTAATCCTCCTCAAATCCTATCAATTTCATCTTCGTGAGGAGGTCCAACAAAAATAAAACATTCTCTCAATTCACGATGATGTCATTGGGAGCCTCTCATTTGAATTAACAGTTTGAAAACAGAAGCAACTCAATTGCATCTTTTGTATATGTGTATTTACTACTGGAAACTATAAGCTTGTGTTGGCTTTATGAAGCAAAAAAACAAGCAAAACGTAACTGGTTTCTCCGTGTGGCATATTTTTGAACCATCCTTGAAAGATGTAGAACTTTATATTTTTGCTCATGCTGTCTTTGTTTGCCATATTTTTGTGTCATCCTGAAAAACTGTTAAACTGTATATTTTTGGGTATGTAAAGTAGGTACCTATATAGAGCTCAATCTAACAATCCTGAATAAATGTTGGATTGTATATCTTTTGGCATGAAAAGTCTCTGTCTACAGAGTTCAGTTTATCTCACAAAAATGATGAATGATTCCTTTTTGTGTATATTTATCTGCTATTATATAGTTGAAGCACTATGTCTATATATCTCTTACAATTCCTCTTAATATTTATTAGTCACTCATTCAACATATCTTCTTATTGTTTAGTTGTTTTTTAAACAAATATTTACATTTTATCTTTTCTCGTTTATATAACTGCAATTGAAGTCTTGCATAGTAGCTATAATTTTTACCTATGGCAAATTCCAATTGCTACCTCAATGTTTGCTTTTGTGAGGATGTATCCATGCCGTATAGAAGTTGACCTAATATTATTCCTTTAATCACATATACAAGTGTAAGTATCAATTCAAATCTATAACTATTTTCACACATATTTTGGATATCATGTGTTAACTTATGTCTCCTTGTTTCATTATGTAGATATTCATAGCATGTTGGCCCTGTAGTCTCATTTTTTCCTTTGATTTTCTATCTCTAATGTCTACTAATATAGCATATCACATCATATGTCATATCATCATATCATATCATACTACATATAATAGGAGGGAATTGGACTTCAACTTTTGATAACTTTTTGTCCATTTCAGATAGTTCTGCCCCTTACTTTTTCCATCCTTAGAATGATTAAATGCCTGAATTTACTTTTTCACTACTTTTTTGTTCATTTTTAAATAAAATATCCTCCTTCTCTTTTACCATTCATACAACAATTTTGATACTACTTTATACTAGAATGCCATTATTTTGTTGGCATTTTTCTACAACCGTTACGGATAGTATTCTTCTGGTCTAGCCCCTGCTCAATTTTCTAATTCAACAGCTGTGTTGTGACATTATTTTGCTACTACTTTTCTCATATCATTTAATATTATTGCTATTTTCCCATTAATATGTTGTGCATTGCTCATGAGAAAAACACAGGCAATGATGACATTTGCTCCTTTAAATGAGACAAAAGGCAGGGCAACTTATGGAAGTATGAAGAAGCATTTCTATTGAATGTTTCTCAAATGCAAACTTCAAGTTGCAGCCAAAGCAAAGGCAAATGATACTTATTCATGAATGCTATATTTGCACTTAATCCTTGGCGAGGCAACCTATAGAATGTATAAAGAACCATTTCTATTGGATGTTTCTTGAATGCAAACTTCAAGTTGCAGCCAAAGCAAAGACAAATGATTCATGTTGGTTTACACTTTGTCTGAGCCTATCAAGTTTTCTACAATCATTTAAAAAAAATATTATTTTTTCTATCATATTCTCAATTCTTCAGTCTAATATTTTTACAATCAATTCATTTCCTAATGCTGGCTTTTGGCGAAAGTCTACTGTTTTGTTCACATTTCAGTCCCACAACTATGCACAGTATGCTTCTGCTTTTGCCCCTACTTTATCTTCTAATTCCATAGTTGCATTGGCATGTTGTTATGATGGGTTGTTGAACTGACTGATCTATGTAGTCTGCTTTTGGTTTGGCCCCTGCCCTATTTTCTAATTCTGCAGTTGTGTTCACACATTATTCTGGTAGTACCTCTTTCATCTCATCTAATACTATTATCATTTTTTTCATTATACGTTGTGCACTTCTCATGAGAAAAACACAAGCAATGATGACATTTGCTTCTTTAAATGAGATAATAAAACAAGATTGCTTATTATTTCTTAGCAAAACAACTTATAGATGATAAAGAACCATCTTGGCTAATTCTTTCTCAAATATAAACCTCAAATTGCAACCAAAGCAAAGCCAACCAATACTTGTTTATCAATGCTATGTCTTGCTACTTCCTTCTTGATGAACCAACTTATCGATGTATAAAGAACTATTTTTACTGGATGTTTCTTGAATGCAAACTTCAAGTTACAGCCAGAACAAACTCAGATGATTATTGTTGATCAATACTTTGTTTATGTGTCCCGCTATTACAAGAGTTTCTACAATCACAGTTCATATTTTTCTGACATACACGACTACTTTGTCTGTTTTCCTTTCTTGCTTAAAACATATTTAGAAGCGCATAAAATTTTATTCTCATGAACTATTTTCAAATATTTCAATAGCAAAAAAAAAAAAAAAACTCATGCTCTTTGGGGCATCTAAAGCATCATTATTTATATCCACGATTCATGCATTGTCCTTCCTTTAGATATAATACATAATATTGTATATTCGTTCTAAACATATTTATCTATAGGTATAAACTATTGTACACATATAATGCATCAACTGATAGATACAAAATAGTTATGCTTTGGATGCTCCAAAAAGCATACATAAAACTCTTTAACATAAATTTGATGAAGAAGACTACATAAAGCTGTCATCTTCACATTTTCTATACAAGATACTAATCAGAATTATATCACTCAGTTTTTTTCATTACAATTCCAATTGAATCTTTAAAAACCTAAATTCATTTTCTTGTGGTCTTCACTCATCTTGTCTCACCTAATACCTATTCTCTCACTGATCATATATGGAGGAGAAATGCATTGGTTGAGATTCAGACCCTCTGTTTTCCTTCTCTTCCCTCTCTTGATGTTTCTGTTTATCAAAAACATTAATAGTACCTCTCTTCATCCCTAATGAAGTAATTAAGAAGACGAAACTAAATTATGTTATTCAGTCATACTTATTCATAGTACCTCTCTCCATGTTTGATTTTTGTTAGAGATTTTGTTTTTGCTTACGTGAGAGTTCACTTTATATTTGTGTTCATCTTTATTTCTATAGTCATTTCTTGAACAACATGATCATTTTCTTTTCATGAAATTTGCTGGGTTTTTTTTAGCCCCTATGTTTGTGTGTTATTGTTGTTGTTTCGATTTTGATTTCATGTTATGGTTTGACCATCTCATTCATCTCTAAGCAATTTGTAACAACAGTAGTAGTTTGCTATAAGAGATTTATGAGATCAATAGGTGGATTTGAAACACGAGTCTCATTCATCTTGAAGCCATTTTTTTAGAGAAATCATTGCCACTTTTATTTAAGTTGAGTTACTCGAGTACTCTGTTCATTGCTCAAATTTACTTGCTCTTACTTATAAACTATGTTGCCATGGTGATTAATCTTGGTGATTGCTTGTAAGGAATGAAGAAACTTAATGAAGGAAAGAATGTGAAGGCAATACTGAAGGAAAAAAGTGAAGATTTGCAAGATAAGTTCCACAAGATTATCAATGTTATGAAGTGATCATATTTTAGCCTTTTGTCTATGCCTTGACAATTATAATACTTGCTATATTATGATCCAGATTTATATACTAGGAAATGGTACATCTCATGAGTAAGAATGCAGAAATATTATGGCGCTTATACTAACATTGTGAGGCCTTAAATGCTCCAAGAAGTTTAGAAAAAAGTTTAGCTTCTGAATACACACAATTTCTGTATTATAATGCAATAAATATTGTAACTTTCTATGTATATGTTCATGCTTTGCTAGCTTTTTCAATTTTGATAGGCTTGGTTCTAATGTTTGAAGTTCCTATTAACTACAACCACTGATGTTTTGCGAAAGAAGAAAAAAAACTACAATTAAAAAGGGAAATTGTGCCTTGGCTACAATAGCTTAATGACATAACTCAGCATTATTCAAACAGAGATGGAATGGCATGGTGAGAAATAAAATGTTTGAAATTCATTGAATAACTATATTAGTATTTAGAGTGTAAGGGTGGTCAAAATTAAAAAAACACGAGCCATAGATTTGTCATCTGATCTCAAATTCACTTGCTCTTACTCATAAACTATGTTGCCATGGCGATTAATCTTGGTGATTGCCTGTAAGGAATGAAGAAAATTAATGATGGAAAGAATGTTAAGGCAATACTGAAGGAAAAAAGTGAAGATTTGCAAGATAAATTCCACAAGATTATCAATGTTATGAAGTGATCATATTTTAGCCTTTCGTCTATGCCTTGACAATTATAATACTTGCTATGTTATGATCCAAATTTATATACTAGGAAATGGTACATCTCATGAGCAAGAATGCAGAAATATTATGGCGCTTACACTGCCATTGTGATGCTTTAGATGCTCCAAAAAGTTTAGAAAAAAGTTTAGCTTCTGACTACACACAATTTCTTTGTTATAATGCAATAAATATTGTAACTTTCTATGTATATGTTCATACTTTGCTAGCTTTTTCAATTTTGATAGACTTGGTTTTAATCTTTGAAGTTACTATTAACTACAACCACTGATGTTTTGTAAAGGAAGAAAAAAAACTAGAAAAAGGGCACAATGAAGATCTCAATAAGAAGCAGTAGCTTAGTTTGAGTTGGGAGTGACTAAAATTGGATACTCTTGAAGCAATGACTAATAAACATAGGAAAATGCTATTTTAGTTTCAGTTTCAACATTCAAGATGATTAATACTTTGGAAAATGCTTCCATGGTTGATATATTTGTGGTTTTGAAGCCAAAGCACAAATATGTAGTTTGAAAAAAAATAAATGTTGGAAAGAGAAAAAAAGAGTTGATTAATCTATTGTAGAAGGATCTCTCTCTTTCTTTGCTAATTACAATTATGAAGGTCTTAATTAGGTGTCCTTTTGTCTATATGCTACTTTTTATGGTAATTTAAGGCTCTTAATAAGTTGCTCTTATAGGTAGAATTGAAAGTAAGTTTGCGAATGAGTAAGCTGATTTTGGGAGCCGAGTTGTTGGATATGAGTAAGTGCCTTTTTGGATGAAGAAAATGCAGAAAATGAAATATTATTATATACTCCTCAAGGGTGCTTTTTCCAAATTTTTCAAAATAGATAGTAACATCCTTGAAAGACAATATAAAGTCCTGTCTTGATTCTTTCAAATGGCTATAATCTTTTTGTCAAATGAAATTTTATCGCTATACAAACTAAAAACATAATCTTGTGATTTGTATCTTTGTGTTTTTTTTTAAACTGAAACTACCTTGCTTCATATCCAACAATAAAATGGTCGAAATAACTAGTTTCAACTACTTCAGCTCCCAAAAGAAAATTAAAAAATAAGATAACTCCTATGCTTAGTCACCCATGCTTACAAAATACTAAAAGAAAAAGAAACCCAAAGGAAGAAAAAGACAAAAAGAAGACAAAAGAATAAATCGAGAATAACAAACAATCAACCAAAAAAAAAAAAAAAAAAGCAACAGGCGGTAGCACTTCTGGTACATCAATCTATCAATTCCCAAATTAATTTCCCACCTACCTTGAATACATGGACATCTCCCCTCCACACACATAAATAAAAAAAAATAGAAAAAAGACTATTTTTACTCAAATGTCTACTATACCCCTTTTTGATTTATGCCACTTTGCAATCTAGCAGCAATAATGTAAGCACTTCTAATAAGTCAATATATTAATTCCCAAAATAATTTCTCACCAACCTCCAATGCATGGATATCTCCCCTCCACACATAGAAATCAATAAAGCAAAGAAAAGACTAATTTTACTCATTAAAATGTCTTCAATACCTCTCCTTTTGATTTCTGCCCCTCTGCCATCTAGCAGCAATAATGTAAATTCAGTCAAAAATATTTCATCATCATTATTGGATAGAACCCTTCTTATAAATCTCAAATTTCCTCTTTCATTTGTGTCTCTCTCCACTGTTTCTCATCATCATCTCTAACTTTTGCTCCTCTTTCCTCTTATCATTACTCTCATGTATTTCATTTTCCTTCACTTTCTTTCCACAACAACAATCAATGGCAGTTCTATTGTCGTTACGATTAAACGCTCAGCAACTCAAGGTTAGCTTCTCAACGAACAATTTTTTCTCATTTTCTACACTATTATATTATATTTCTTCCCAAGTTTACCTCTTCAATGAGTTATATTCAATATACTTTTGATAACCATCTCTCTCACCTAGCATTCTCTAAGTTCGTATATTAAATGCAAGCACTTAATCTTAATTTCCTTTCTCTTTAGTCACTTGATTTATTAATGAATATTCATTATGTGTTAAATTCCTATCTCATATATGATTTCTTACTACTACACATTTCTCATCTTTTTTATTTTCTATTACCTTGCAGATTTTTACAGTACAAAATTATATATCTTCAAAGAGGTATCACAAAACATGCCAATGCCTCCATTAATAATTATATATTATGAAACTTTAGATGCCCCAAAGAATGAAAAAAGGTTTGCTCTTAAATACAGAGATTTCTCATTTGTCATACACTATAAATATATATTTATTGTTCCACATCATCCATTGGTCTAATTAAAAACGCTTTACATTGGGTTCTTTTGTTTAGGTGATGGGATCAAAAGAAGGAATATTTTTCTAATTGATGCTTCAAGTTCATTCAAAGTGCTGATAATGTAATTCATATCAAGGTTCATACAAGATTAGCGAAACTATGCAACAATAGCTACTCCAACATCAACAAATAGAAAGGAGACACCACGCAATAATAGTTACTCCAAAGTTCTTCTAACTATAGTTCTCTTATTTCTATAAATGTCTATTTAATTGTGATAAAGTACCCTTTGATATATTTTGGTTGCTATGACTGCGTAGCTTATTCCAGAGCTTTTAGCCTTATTTCTCATTTCTCATTTCTTATACCCTATTGAAAAGTGAATCTTTAATTAGCATTTTCAAACATTTTCGTCTGATGATCTTCCTCATAAACAACTACTCGTGCCTTACACGAGCACGTCAGCTAATATATTAATATATGTTGAATGGAAAGATTAGTTGTACTTGAAAAATTAGATAAAGCTTTAAGTTAATATAAGAATATTTTTTTAAACATATAAAAATATTATAGCTCCAAATCTGGAACTGTAGTACCAAGGCGTACCGTATCAATAACAAAAATAGTACCTTGACTGGCACGGGATTAAAAAATTATGATTTATATAGAGACTAGATATGACCCGTAATTACGGCACTCTCGAACAAATTGAGTCTCATATAATTTTGATAATTTTGGAGGTGAAGTTAAAATTTAAAATTTCATTATCACTGTAGAATTGAATGCAGAATTAATCTAACATGTTACAACTATTTGTTCTTTAAGAGATTTTTAGAAATGATTATGCGTCTATACTGTGTGGTGATAGTGATTTTTGTAACAAAAAAAAAAGAATGAAATAATGCACATGAATATCTCTATAAAAAGCCAAAACGCCAAAAAATTAAATTACCACCTACTTCCTACCGAGCATGGTAAAAATTTTTATTAAAAAAATAACTCCCATTTAACTTATATAAGCACTATGTAAGCAAGTATGTAATTCTAGTATGATTTGAGCATCAATGTACTAATGTGCTACTTATTTATTTATTTATTTATTTTGCTACTATTCAAGTGTCTGAATTAGCTTGCGTGCACATTGATTAATTTCAAAACCTATGCAGTCTCTTCGTTCTACACAAATTAAGTAATTACAGGGCTAAACCCTAAAAGTGATTCAAAGAGTTTATTTGTGTGCTACATATCATAAATAATAAAATCATAGTATATAGTTATCTAAAATAATTTCTCGATGCTATGTACTTGCCTACATGACACACACCCCTGAGTACTTCATCATCGCCACATGCATCATGAATTTGATTAATTATATTGTTAAGAACCACAGTAATAGGAGATAATTTTATTCAATTGTGTAACCTTGTGTACAATGTAAGGCCCACCAAACGCAATTTACAGTTGTGACCCCTTTTTTTTGCACCATTCGGCACATTTATAAGATTTAAATTTAATATTTGGACTTTGAAAATTAATGTTTTCGTTTGTTGTTGGAATTAGCCAAAATTTGGACTTTGAGAGGACGTGGCTATTAAAGGTGAATTATCCCAATAAAATGCAAAAGTAGGTACTTGAATTTGACAATTTTAAGAAGTACAAGATAAAAAGGATGCCAGGACAGCCGTCAAGGAAGCAAAGTAGGGAGGCTTTTAGAAGCTTTATTTATATTTATTTATTTATTTTTGGTGGGGGTTTAGTTTATTATCTAAAAAAAAATACATATTCCCGTATTAAAAACTATAGAGAAACCTTTCTCTTTGGTTTCATTTTTTTTTTGTTTTTTAAAAATAAAAATAATAGAAATTTGAGAACTTTTCATGTTCTGAAGGACAAAAAAATGAAAACCTTCAAAAACAGTATTAGTTTCATTTTCATAAGAAATTTGGTTTTGAAATTTTAAAAAATTACTGTTTCGTCTCCTAAAAATAGTGTTATTAGAAAAAAAACTTCAAAAACATGTATTAGAATCAATTTACAAATGCAGCCTTATTAAAAATAATTTTTTAAACTAAATTACTATAGTAGTCTCAAAAACAGTAAATTAACCAAAATTGTGACCCTAACCAAAAGAAGAACTAATTATTTTAATTTTCTTATTGTTTTAGAGTGTAAATCTTTATTATCATCAAATGTCAATCGTAGTCTAAGATATATATTTTTTAACTGAGAAAAAAAAAAGAATGTGTAAAACAGTAAAAAGTTTCATAGCTTAAGGAATTTTTATTTTTTTGTTATTTTCTCAAGGCTTTCGTCTTTATCATTACCTATTTTTAGTTTTTTTTTTGTCATTCAAAAAGCATCAATAGAGCACTAATAAATAACTATTTTTCTATGCAATGGAAAGTAGGAGACAATTTAATGCTCCGCATAAAGTACAAACACAACGCCAACGCAACCTCTTCCCTGTTTTGCAACTTCTTGCAATTTATTACTCTTTGAATCAAGGACCTTTCTTGCCTATAGGTGCTGTCGGAAAGCTCTTTGAAATTTAACTTGAGAGAGAAAGTGGGCTTGTGAGGTTCATGCGTGTGCACACGCTTCCACCACCTTCTGGTCGTGAGTGGTTTGAGAGAGAAAAAAAGTATTTAGAGGGAAGGAGTATGGTTTGGAGAGGGGTCGATCTCTTTTCTGAGAGAGAAATGATGGGTTTAGAGAGAGAGAGAGAGAGAGAGAATGGGACTTAGAGGGAGAAAGATGGTGCGGTGGTCATTTTTGTCAATGGTGGTGAGAAGAAAGAAGAGGAGGAGAGGTATAGGCGGGGCAAGAGAGAGAGGACCGTAGATCTGTGGTGATGCAGATAAAGAGTTATGAAGCTGTGTCGCCGGAAGAGGAGCAGCAATAAAGGAAAATATATTGTGAAGGTGGAGGAAAAGAAAATCATAAAAGAGGGGGAAGGAGAGACATCTGAGTGATCGACAAAGGCAACTTGATGTTGCCATGGTGGAGTGTTCGTGTCTAGCCATGGGCTGCTGGAGAGGTAGAGGAAGGAAGAGATCAGGAAAGAGAAGAAAGAAGAGTAAATGAAAAAATCGAGTCTGGATATATAAAGCATGATTTGAGCTGTAGATGTATAAAAGATAGGTTGGAGTCTTGGAAGCTACAAAAAGTAGACATTGGCAAATGTGGGCGGGAATTGAGTATGGAACACATGAAGTCAAACATGATATGAGCCGTAGAATGGTCATTAAACTCAACTCCGGCCATTGGATTGAATGTGTCAGAGGGATATTTTCAAACTGATGTATTTTATTATATAGAGATTTGAGAAAGCTTTGAACTAATATATAAAATTACTATTGTTATATATATGCCTATACATATACCTATACATACACATACATATCATTTATTTCCCTTCAAAATCGTCCCTCTCCAAGTTTCTCACTCTAGGATTCTTTCTCTAGATAAACTATGATAGTTACCTTTCATAACATTGAGTTTGTTGAGAAGAATGTTTAACGGCGTAATGACTGGTGCGCACCCTCAAGCAGACCTGAATTATGCCTATCTCTCAGGGTTTATTATTTGTTTGCTTATTAATTTGATTATGAGTCTGCTAGCCTAACAGTCACCAAACTCACCGCCATGCTCTCTTGCTCTGGCCAATGAGCCTTCCTTATATATATCTCTCCACTTGTGAGTTGCGATAGCCCCGAAACACACCTTGGTGGCGGTGATTGGGGGCCCCTAATTTCAAAAAGTTTATATTGCATTGACAATTATAGCCTTCATCATATAGCTTGGGCTTTAGCTAGGCAAGACCGCAACAGTTGCTTATCCTTGTGAATATCTTAAGTTTGGTGTTAATTATTTACTCTTAACTAGACATATGAATAGATTAGTCGAGATGCAAGCAAGTTGGCCTGAAAAGTCTGATCGTTGAACCAAAAAAGAAATATATAAACATATATACAATAAATTATTTATTTTGTGTGGTTTGGTTGGGTTGAAAACATGTGGGGTGTGAAAAGTGGGTGTGGAGATTAAAGTAGAAAAAATTTAAACAACTTAATTTTTTTTAAAGAAAGCTAGCTTAGGTGTTGGTCCGAATATGCAATCCAAGAGGAGGTGAATTGGGTTTCTCCAAATTAATAACAAATAATGCAATTAAAAACTTGATAAAGCAATTGAACAGTAACTAATTAATGTATGAATGAATGCAGGTAAAATATAAGATGCAAGGAAAAAAAAACAGAGCACAAATCAATACAACGATTTACTAAGGTTCAGTCACAACATGTGACTTACGTCCTTACCTCCAAGATCCCCTTAAAAGTCTCCTCCACTAAGCAAAAGTCCCTTTACACAGTAGGTGTTAGTTGCCCAAGTGCCCAACTCACTTTTGATAAGAATTCTTCTCAAACTCTCAAGATCTAAGTGATTTTGTCCAAGCTTTACTCAAACTTAAAAGTGTTTTTACCAAAAACACTCAAACTAACAAATTTACAAACCCACCCAAGTGAAATAAATAAGTTTTATACAATGGATATCTCTCACAAAGAGTAGATAAGTAGGTGTGAGCTTAGCAATTAATCCCAATCACTCAACCAAAAAAATATGGTAGTTAGGGCCATAAATTTGCAGCTTTGATATTTGATTCAACACTCATAATATTGGATTTTGTGTATAAATGCTGTGGAGATCTTATATTTATAGCCTTACATTGATTATAGTCGTTAGTGGTGCTTGAAAGAGCATTTAATGTGAGTTCGAGCTGATAGATTGTTAAAAAATATAGTTGTTAGGCCCAATGTGTCGACCCTTGAACTGAATGAGTCAACCCTTTTTGTTTTAGTGCCAGTGTCTTCAACATTCTGTCCAAATGTGTCAACCCTGGAAAAACAGGTGTCGACTCTTTCTGACTTACAGCAAACTTCATCAAAGCTCTATCCAAATGTGTTGACCCCTGAGAACGGAGGTGTCAATTCTTTTTGGATCTTTTTTAAGATTTTGCATTTTAGACCAATGTATCAACTCCTGCAATAAAATGGTCGACTCTTTTGCTCTTTAGACTGTAGTTGTAAGCACCCCATTTTTGCCTCTCGGTAATCTCTGGTCTAACCTGGCACTCCAAACAAATATCACAACACTATCAAGCCCAAACCGGCTTTTCAAATTCTGGTCCAGTCAATTGGTCACTTTCTAGACTCGTAAGGTCTAATTGAAGCCAAATGTCCAAAATACCCTTATGCATTATAGGTAGCTTTCCAAGATCGGGTGGTCTTTGAAACCAACACCATCACATGCAGCTTTCTAAGATCGAGTGGTCTTTGAAACCAATCGCCACTATCGGTATGACGAAAACACTCAAACTTTAAACGGTTCACACTTCTGGCGCTTACTTGTAAGCGCCTCATTTTTGCCCGCTCGGCAATCTTCGGTCCATCCAGACTTATATTCAAATCAAAACAGGCATATTCAAGTCTAAATCAATTTTCCAGACTCAATCTAGTCAATCAATCGTTTGTAGGCCCACTGAGCCCAACAGAGGCAAAATGACCAAAATACCCTTGTGGCATTGCTCGATCCTATTCCAGTTGGCACGTCTTCCTAAAGATGGTAAATCCTATTCCAATCTTAAATCCAATTTTAAATCCAATTCCAATTTAAATCAAATTTGAAACGCCTTTTAAGAAAGTTGATCTCTCAAGCGGTAAGACCATCCAGACCGGCACATTTTCGAAGAAAACTCTTCAGAACGGTAAATCTCTTCAAACCCGTCAACCGGGACAGAACCCAAGTTGTTGAGATGGTAGAACGGTCCACCTTTGGTGCCTGCTAGCCTGCTAATGAAGAATGTCCGTTATTCGACATGTCTTTCGAGAAAGTTAATTCCTCAGATAATAAGTCCACCTAGCAGCTTCCCGAGATCAGGCAGTCTCCGGAATGAACGTGCACCATCAGAGTGGCGAAAACACTTGCAAACATTGCAACTGTCAAAGTGGCAGAAACACTCGTAAATTGGTCGACATTGGGAATTGCCAACAAACCCCCTATGTCACTGGATCGAATTCGCCTCTTCGCCGTGACACGTTTACCAAAGGATAAGATAGCTTTGGAAACTAACTCGTCATAGACCATCAGAGTGGCGAAAACACTCAAAATCTAGGTCAACACCTGTGCCTGCTAGCCCACTCCGGTAAAAAAATGACCAAATTGCCCTTTGGGCCTTTTCCGGCATATTTCTGGAGAAAGTACCTAAGTCCTCAAAGCGGTAGATCCATCCTTTCAAGATCGTCCCAAAGACGATACGGTATGTTCAAGTGCCTTACAGTCGATTCCAGACTAATTTCAGGACCATTTGATTAAAATAACCATTTTGTCCCTAGGCATCCGAATGCCTCCGGGAACCACACCGGCTCTGGGTATCAAACCAGTTACCTTCCAAGAATGCTTCCAACAGTATTCTCAACCTTTTAGCACCTTTCTGGGGCATTTCGAGTCTATTCCGGCAAACTCAGTACAAAATGACCGTTTTGTCCCTAGTAAGCCGGTTGCCTTTTCCAACCACACGACTTTGGGTATCAAACCGAAAACTCCTCAGAACATTCTAAATAGTGTTTCCAAACTTTAATTCCTTTCATAAGACATTCCAAGTCCATTCTGGTGGTTTTCTAGTCTAGTTGACTGTTTGGCCCCTAAGGGCTCGACCTACCACTTTGACAATCTCGATCTTGTTTTTTAAGTTTGGTACCTCCAGGACACTATTTTAAGGGTTTCTATCCATTTTTAGTCTTTCGGACCATTCTTGGCCTTCTAGAACATTCCCAGACCTTCCGGAGTCACTCTTAGTGAAGCCAAACTAAAAATTGGGCTAGCGCCACTCCTTTTGGTGCCAGTGGGATTTTTAGCCTGGCGCCACTGCAACAGGCACTGGGTCAGTCTTGTGTCTATAAATACAGAGCCTCCCCTGCATGAAAAGGGTTTGCAAACTCAATCCAAAAACTCTGCTTTTTTGAAATATAGAGCTCGAAGTCTCTCCAAAACCATAGCCTCTCTAGTTTCTTCAAACCTTAGCCACTATACACATAACCCTAACACCTATACACACTCTATACACTCATACATAAGCCCCCAAACCCTCCATTGAAAGCATAAGTGTTGCAACTTGAAAGCTTTCAATGATCAAGTAAAGCAAAGCAAGGAAGGCAAGTAAAACAAGAAGAAAATAAGGTAGGCTTTCTCTTTATGTTTACGTACTTTCCCCCCTCTCTTCTTCCTCGTAACCCACTTGGGTTTTCTTCTATTTTAATCCTCTATCTTCTACCCCCCTTTCTTGCATGCTTAAAATAAGGGGTTCTTCGATTCATGTGTAAGAGGAACTATTGAAAGTCACCGTGTCGCGGGCTTTTTTCTAGTTCAACCTTAGACCATGTGGATTTGGCTCCCTTGATTATGTGGTGAAGCCAACCTTCTATGTTCACTACCTTACTTGCATTCTGCATATCATTGATCCATTCAAAATTGTTTTCAAAGGTTATTTTCAAGACTTGCATCAAAACTCTATTTCAAACTTGCATTCAAAATCTAGTTTTCAAAATCACAATCTTAAAGTGATTCTAGTCATTCTATGGTTAGGGTTGCTTTAGGAAAGTGTTATAGTCATTGTGACCATCAAGGTCCATATTTTGAGTATAAACCCTAAATTGCTTTTCATTAAAACCACAATCTTAAGATGATTCTAGTCATTCCATGACTAGAGTTGTTTTAGGAAGGTGTGATATTCAATGTGATCATATTGGTCCATATTTTAAATCTATGTTGTTTTTTAAACCACCAACTTAGAATAATTCTAATCTCTTCATGGTTAGAATCGTTTTAGGAGAGTGAGTTCTTCAAAGGATTTTAAAAGTCCATATTCAAACCCTTTTCAAAATTGCTTTTCAAAATACTTTCTAAAAGCTCTCTTCAAAAATCCACTTTCTGAAAACTCCTTCCTAAAAACTTCCTCAAAAAATCTATTTTTCAAAAAGCTCTTTTCAAACTCTTTTTCAAAAGTTCTCTTCAAAAATTCACTTTCTAAAAACTATCTTCAAGTTTCCTTCCTAGAAACTTCTTGCAAAAGATCTACTTTCCAAAAACTCTTTTTCTTGGAGTTCAAGTCAAGCCTTAGATTTCATTATTAGGAAATCCCAATTTTCTTTCTAAAAAACATGACTTTCTCTTTTGTTTCAAATCATAGGTTTTCAAAACTATCTTCTACATCAAATCTTAGATTTCCAAAATCTTTTTTTCTATACCGAATTATAGATTTCTAAATCCTAAATTTTCAACATTCAACCTTTCCAATTCCCTGTCAAATCCAATATTTCAAATTAGGAAACTAAATCCAATCTCCCAAATTAGGAAATTAGATCAAATCTTCCCGTTTAGGAAACTAAATCAAATCCTCCAATTTTAGAAACCAAATCAAATCATCTCTTTTTAGAAACAAAATTTTATCTTTTATTTTAGGAAACAAGAATCAAATCGTTCTCAAATTAAATCTTTCCTAAGTTTACATCTTTCTAAATTCAAAACTTTTCTAAATTCCAAAACTTTCCAAAACTTTCCAAAACTTAAATCTTTCTAAAGTTGAAACTTTTCCTAAATGAAACTTTCTTAAAGTGAAACTTTCCTAAAATCCACATTTTCCTAATTTGGCACCATCCTAAAATAAAACTTTCCTAAAATGAAACTTTCCTATTTTGAAACATTCCTAATTCAAAGCTTTCCAAAGTTTAAACTTTCCTAGACCCTAACTTTCCAATTCATTCCTAGTCAAGTGTTTTCAAATCAAATCAAATCAAATCACTTTTCAAATCTTCCTTAAATCCAACTTTCCTAATTTGAACCTTTCCTAAATCCAACTTTCTAAAATCAAACCTTTATAAGTTAATTACATATTCCAATCTTAGGTCACCTAAACCCTAAGATAGCTAAACCCTAGTTCAACCCTAACCCTAAAGTTAGGAAGCTTCAACCCTTTTCTAAAACTCCTTTCTAAAACAAGATGGTTTTCCAACTTTAATCTAAGTTAAAATGTTTTTAAAAATCAACTCCTTCTTTCCTAAGTCAAGTCCAAGTTTTCTTTCCAAGTTCAACCCTTTTTCAAGTCTAAGTTTAATTTCAAATCAAATTTCGATTTCCAATCTTCTATTCAAAGTTTAAATCAAACCTCTTTTGTTTTTCAAATCAAATTCTTTTCAAATCAAAATTTTCAAAAATTTCAAAGTGTCTATTTTTAATCGAACTCTTGTCCGAACTGCGACTGACCTGATTCCCAAAAAGGGATACGTAGGTAGCCCTCATAGGTGCGGTCACAACCTTTTTCAAATTTTCAATTCCACAACCTTTTTTAAACTTTCATTTCCATAATCTATTTCAATTTTTTAATTGTAAAATCTATTTTCAAACCTCTAATTTCAATTTCTAAGATCTACTTTTCAACTTCAAATCTTTCTTTTCAAATCTATTTCCAAAATCAAAACTTTTTTTTTTCTTGCACTTGCGTATCATGCATCGTGTCAAACTTCTTTTCGACAATTCTCTTTTAAAGTAGATATTGTTGACTCAATGCCTTGATTTTGATGATAACAAAACTTGGTTTAATGATCTAATAATTCTACTTAAGTGTGCAGATTAATTCTTAGATTTCTATCATGACTTGAAGCTTATCACAATGGAGAATTTGTGATGCAAATATTAGAATGAAGGTTGATAAGCATGATGAGAAAACATATTCAACAAAGTTAATCTTATAAGGGAATGAAGGAATTTCAAGATGATAAAAATCTTGGATTGAAGATTGATAAGCATGAAGGAATGGCATATTCATTAATGGTGATCTTATAGAGAACAAAGAAAATTCAAGATGATGGATGTCAAGGAAGAAGATTGAAAATGCTCAAAGCCTTCGATAAAAGAAGAAGCTATATCTATTGAAGAGTTCTCAAAGAACAGTTGAAATATGAAGAAGCTTAAGTCTTGGAAGCTCTCTTGAAGATCTTAAAGAAAACTTGAATCAATGGACGAAGTAATGGTGATTGAAAAGCTCTACATGTAATCAAAATGGAGTTGATTTCATATTGAAGGATTGAAGATGTGTTGAGTCAAGGTTAATCCTTGTTGACTCAAGGTTAATTCCCATATTGATTTTGATGATAACTAAACCTTGTGTTATGTTTCTAATGAATCTACTTAGTGTGCAGATTAACAAAGTTCATAGTTTAGACTTAAAAGTTGAATCTTAAGTCTAATACATATCAAGGAGAATGCACAACAAGTTCAAGAAGCAAGCAATAAATTCAAAGAGCTATGCAATGAACCAAACTGAGAAATGATGCCTATCTCTACTTCAAACATGTGTTCTACATTTAAAGAGATTGAAGGTGTTCAATTGAAGCTTCCTTCAAGTATGCATAGTTTCAATGAAGATTGATTTGCACCAGACTAAAGACTTCATCAGTTGAGGAAATGAAATGATCGGTTAAAGATGAAGAATGGAGATGATGTTAATGCCTAAAGAAGATTTCATCAGAATACACAAAGATCAGTTGAAGAAGTGCAATGCTCAGTTGAAGAGGAATTGGTTGTTGAAGAGTTTGGAAAATGCTCAAGAGATGATTTCATCTGATATGCTAAAGACCAATTCAAGACATGTGATTGAAGTTGCCAAGAAGAAGGCTCACAATGAATATCTGATCTCTACATGGAATTCAAGCGAAGAATTCTTCTACAGTGTAAAGAGTCAATGAAGACTAGATGTATGAAGAGATTTCATCAAGTCTGTAATGGTCTCTGTGAAGTGTTTATTGAACAATGAAGAATTGCTAGCAAAGAGAGGAAATTAGAAATGAAGCATTGTGAAGCTCTACAGGAAGATTGGCATTCGAGAAGATGTTCTACAATGAATTGAAGAAGCTTTGACTGCTTGAGATTCAAGAAGAAGATCAACATCCAATGATTGATTCAATTCAGATTTAAATAGAAGTTAACTCTGATGAGTTAGGAAGATTTGATTAATCTTCATACCCCAAAGACATACTCCTTGAAGATCTTATACTAGTGCTTTGATAAGCTTGATCAATAGAAATCTGAAGGCTGAATTCTGGGCAATGAGGGGACTCATGGAATTGAGGTGTCGCCTCTTGCACACAGAAGCAAATTGTCTGTAAAGACCAAATAGAAAATGAGCGGACACATTGCAAGGAAGTGTCGCCTCATGAACACAGACGCCAAGGCTGAAAGTTTAAACGATCAATGAGCGGACACATTGCAATGAAGTGTCGCCTAATGAACACAGACGCCAAGGCTGAAAGTTTAAACGATCAATGAGCAGACACATGAAGATGAAGTGTCGCCTCCTGGTAGCAGAAGCAAAAGGCTGAAAGTTTAAATGATCAATGAGTGGACACCTGAAGCAGAAGTGTCACCTCATGACAGCAGAAGCCTAGTATAAAGAAGACAGATGAACAAGGAGTCGCCTCATCAACCTGAAGAGGGGAATCATGAACTCAGTGAACTATATTTGGTAAATGCAGAAGCAAGAAGTGTTGACACCATAAAAATGAAGCCGACTCCCTCTGCTGCAACGACTACTTTTCTTAACGTTATAATAGACTAGACGTGCATTTATGATATCCAACCACCTCCAACGGATGGAATCAATGCAAAGGTATATATACTAGCCTCCAACTGCATTTATATAAGAGAATCAAGAGGAAGAAACAAGAAGAGACAAGAATTACTGAATCACTGATATTCCTA